>JADKLZ010083134.1:0-12098 GCA_021533235.1 Biomphalaria straminea
GAAGTTCTAAAAGTACATTACAATGTTCATAAACATATTTTTGCGAACGATGTACTAATTCCTACATCACCAACTACCGGGATCACTTGAGTACACTGGTGCATATACCGTCTTACTCTGACACGTTGGCACGTCAACAAAGTCATTTCATTCGAAGTCATTTGAAAACTTCACAGGAAGCCTGTCAACATCCAAGATAAGCACTTGAAAGTGTTCTCTAGTCCAAGCATTCTAATAGCCTGGTAATTCCTTGCTTCTTGGAAGAAATAAACCAGATTGAAGTTCATTTCAAATTACCTCACGCTCTGTCGGTAAGACGTTCCAGGGAAAAAAAAATTCAAAGCAAATAGAAAGTGAAGTGAATTACAAAGGTTACAAGAACCAAACAGTTTGTTTACTGAGTGACAGAATAAACCAATAGTACAAATATAAATAATTGTAAAATAGCAAAGTATTATACATCTTAAAGGACAGCTAAATATATTGTCACGACAAATGATAGCTAATTATAGATCATCCAAAAGGGCAGCTAAATAGTCCTATTAAACCTTCCATCCAAATGTTAAGCCGTGCTGACCCGACAAAAGCCAGACGAGAATTATATAATTGATCAATTATTGCTCACTTCGGCCAGCTCTCGGTCAGGGGAAAAGAAAAGGAAGAGACGATATGATAGAGTGTTATTGAAACGGTATATAGTGAGATTGAGCTTAAAAATATCTGCGCAAAGACAACGGTGTGACAGGGGTGTAAGTTAAAACAAAACTGAGACAATATACATCTATCAAATTTAAGTAAATAGCTTGGCATGTGAAGACTGTTGGACAGAGTCAGATAAAGCTCAACGCTAGGATTTTTATCTATTTATTAAAACCATTTCATTCGATTATTTTCATTTTTTGGGGGGGAAAGCAAAAAGCGTTTGACTTTTCCTTGTTTATAGAATTTTCTAAAACCAAAGGGCATATATAGCAGTACAGTATTGCCCGAAAGCTGAACATATTTCTATAAAACATTGAAGTAAATAGTATCTACAGTGAATGTAGACAAGACCGTAGAGACACAAGACTAACATATAGCCTGAAAAAGAGATAACTATTTATTGACCTCACTGTCTGAAGAGCACAACAAACATATTAAATGCGATAGATAGATAGATAGATAGATAGATAGATAGATAGATAGATAGATAGATAGATAGATAGATAGATAGATAGATAGATAGACAGACAGACAGACAGACAGATAGACAGACAGACAGACAAATAGACAGACAGACAGATAGATAGATAGATAGATAGATAGATAGATAGATAGATAGATAGATAGATAGATAGATAGATAGATAGTCTATATATCGGATATATTAATGGCTTCGTCGTTGAGCAGCAAAAACCGCTAGGATATTTGGCAAGTCATGCTTCAGAAATCCACGAACGGAACCATCTCATCTCCACAAATCTATGTGAATGGTCACCTCCCTGATGTTGTCGACCACTTGCCGTAAATGGGCAGCGCAGTGTTCAACGATGCGTTACTGTCTAGAGAAATAACTAAAGTCAAAAGTGCTTTTGGTCGACCCCAGTTGAGAGTATGGAGGAATAGGGCTCTTCGCTTGACCAACAAAAATCAATGATTCTAAAGCAGTGATTCTCACCTCACTTTGTATGGCTCTAAGACCTGGGTGCACTATAGAAATAATATAAGGCTTCTCGAATGCTTACATCTAATGTGCCTCCGTTTCTGGGCATAGTCTGGCAAGACTGCCTTACAAATAGCCATGTTTTCCTGTGGCCGGTATGGACAGTATTGAAGCATTACTTATCATTCGACAGCTACGCTGGGTCGAACTCTTATCCCACGTGGGTGATGACCACATGTCAAGGGCGATTTTAGTTTACAAGCTTAAAAGAAGACGCATTAATATCGGTGCCCTCCGGAAGCGCTAAAAAGATCAACTCAGGCGCCATTTGCCCTAACTGGCATAATTTTTTTTTGACAGAGTTACTCATCTTCGTTCGCTTAAAAAAAATGTTTTGGCATTGCGGGCTCATTTTATCAATGGATTCAGGATTTCCTGATAGAAAAAATAAAAATGTAAAGGTTCCAAATCAAAACCAAAAATTGTAAACTCAAGTGCACCTCAGGGCCATATTAGAGTTGAATGGACTCAGAGACGCCTTAAAGCTTAAGTGGTTTAAAACGCCATCCTTCATCAGGATTTGAACTCGTCATCCCTTTACCGTTGGTTCCTAACGCCTGACACTGAACTAAATAAACTTCTAAGGTTTCGTTCATTTGAATCAATCCGATATGTTTGTGTCTGCAAATGTTTACGCCATTCACTCTGTGACAGAAACTATCTCGTGAATCTCATTAGTGTACAGTTTGTTTTTAGGAATCGCCACGAAAAACATTTTCTGTTTGCAAAAAAAAAATCCTAAGCTTTAATTTGATGAAATAATTGACAAGAGTTTGAAATTCTGGTGTTGAACAGAGGCGCTAAAAAAAATCTCTAAGCTTCTTTTCCTGTAGCTTGTCAATAAACCCGCTTTTGGTCTGTGGGGAATCCGTAAATAACAAAGAGTCAATTTGTTAATACAAAGTGGAAAAATAATTTAATAATGTCAATAAAAACATATAATTTCAGTTAATGGCAAGATTATTATCTGCGTTGTATAATATGTACTGGACAGTTCTAGAAAAAATAGGCCTACACAGAACATCTCTTATAAAAAAAATACTGTTAGGCTATATTTTTAAAATGACCGGTTGAGCCCATTGGGTTCTTAAAATAATTTAGCGAATTATAGGCTACTAGTTTTTCTTTTTTAGTTATTGGGAAGATATTTTGGGGGTAAAAAATTATAAGGGCCAACTTAACATTTTCTTTTGTCTAATCCACTATTGTAGACCATGCCACAAACTCATGTCAACTCTTTTCCTTTTAGCTATATCTGCAATCGACATTGTGCACACAATTGTGCTAAAAGATATTTCTTGTTCAGTTTGCTGAGGTGTTGACACTATTTTTATGTTTGCCTATTTGACCTTGTCATACAAACTTTCTAAGCACGCTATTCTCAAATCTTCCCACATAATTATGTCCCCGAGGCCAGGACTGAACAATACATGGACAACATTCCGATTTTGTTCGTTTGATTTATCTTTTTTTTTTTCCCTGTTTGTTTGTTTTCCGGTAATATGCGTCAACATTTTAAACTTGATTTCAAGGGTCGTTGACAAAACCAAGCAACTACTTGGAGGTGTTGATTGTGAACAATTAGAACTAAATGAACTTTACTATTAGAGTTGAGTTTAACATTAACTATATATTAATTGGATCAACTACAGCCCGTAATGCCATTAACAGTAGTATGGCTGTTAAAAATACAAACTGTGTTTCCTGTCCTATATTTCACCAGTGTTTCTAATTTAGTAATTTTATCTTTTATTTTCTATAGAGCATACATTTACGATTATCTTATTATGTATAATAAATTAAATGTATAAATACAGCGAATAATTTTATCTAATTAAGCCTGAAATTTAAACTTGTAAATGCCCCAAATAGATTATAGTACATCAGTGGCGTAGCTAGAGATTAGGGCCCCAGGGGGGGGTTGAACTCATCAGTGGCTCCAGGATTTTGATATGTGGTATCATGAAATGAAATAATGTACTTAATAAATATATAAGTTAATAATATGTTGCTAATGTTAGTTCTCAAGAGTATCCTTTCCCGAAAGATTAAATGTGTGATGAATACATGAGACATGGTCACTAACTTATGTAACAAAATAAGTAGCCAAGATTACAGGACAGTGGCTTTATATATCTTTTACTATATGGCAGAAAGTAAGGCGTATGTGTGTATGTATGTATAATGTATGTATGTATATTCTATACTCTTAAGCTAGCAATTCTTGTATATATATATATATATATATATATATATATATATATATATATATATCTTCTATTTCGAAAACGGCTCTAACGATTTTCTTTAAAATTTGAACGTATCTAAATGTTAGTGAGAAAAAAATTTTCAGCTCATTGGCCACATCGGGAAAACTCGAGTTCGACCGTTATTTCGATACATAAAATGTCTCGTTGTAAAATTAATATTGGCTTCAATATATTTATGAATGAAAGTTATGAATGAAAGTTCTCCATGACGTAAACGGGAAAAACGCTGCTTACGTCACTAGGCTTACCGTAGAACACTAAAATATTTCTTTGCAAACAAGAACGCGTTTAGAGATATGAATGAAGGGATGTGTAAAACTAAAAGCAGGCCACGTGCTGTAGCACCACTGTGATGGATGGATGGCAAGCCGGTATGAACTTCTTATTGTCCGACAGTCAGGCTGGGCAGGGCTTTTATTTAACCGAGCAAGGCTCGGCCACCTGATATTATGTATGTATGTATGCATGAAAGTATATATTAATGTATGTATGTATAGGTTGTCCAGCATAGAAATCAAAACCGTTTCACGGAGGTTGAAACAACTTGACACAAATGTTCATTGAATACTAACTGGAAACGTAACGCATGTATAGTAGCCCTAACGCAAACTTAAGACCCTCAAAAAAAAGTTGCCCGGGTGAACTTTCGAATTTGAATCCCCCTCCAACACCCTAGCTACGCCACTTTAGTACATTTTTGTATTCCTTTAGATTCGTAGGCCATTCTATTGGGCATCTATGTCCTCGTTGTTTACGAAATGTTTCATTTTCTTAGATTCGTGCTCTTCATTTATTTGAGAGCAACAAGATTTGTAAACATGAAACCTCACGTAATATCAGAGTCATGAAGTTATCAAATAAGAACTCGAGATATCGATATCGAATCCACACAAAACATCCCCTGGAAAATACTTACAGAATAAACTAATGTCTGAGGACATGATCCTTGAATAAAAGCTAATTAGTCAAGATAAGATTAGAGAAAGTGTATCTTTATGAACTTCAACGCCAGTTTCCTGGAAGAATTTCTAGAGCAAACAGCTTTGGGATGAACGGTCTTGATGTCTCAATGAGCTAAGACAACCTCGCTATCGGGCTCACAGACTATGACGCCGCTGACGTCACGAGAGTCTTGTACAAAGGCTGGGTTCTAAACAATTTGTCAGTGTACGATTTGTCGTGTGAACAAGTTGTCAGTGAACAAGTTGTGTGTGAGTAAGCTGTCGGTGAGCGATATGTCCGGTGAACGAATAGTTGCGTGAATGAATTGTCCTGTGAACGAATTTTCGGGTGAACGAAATGTCTGGTGAACGAATTGTCGCGTGAACGAAAAGTCGTGAACGATTTGTCGGTGAACGAACTGTCAGTGAACAAATTGTCATTGAGCCCTTCAGGAGACAACCTCGAGGAAAAATCAGGAGTGAAGCCCCTTAGGCTTTGGATCTTTGGATCACATCAACAAGGTCGAGAGAGGGATCATGACGCATGGGCCACCCAAGACCCCTTTATCTAAGGCCCAGGAATGCGCCCCGGAGAGGACACTGGTGCTGCTGCAAAGCGGCTATAGTCATTAATCCTATACTATTAAGCGAGCAATTCGTGTATATATATATATATATATATATACATATATCTTTGATTTCGAAAACGGTTCTAACGATTTTCTTTAAAATTTCAACGTATATTAGTGAGAAAAAAAATCTCAGCTCATTGGCCACATCGGGAAAACTCGAGTTCGACCGTTATTTCGATATATAAAATGTCTCGTTGTAAAATTAATTTTGGCTTGAATAATTTATGAATGAAAGTTTTCCATGACGTAAACGGGAAAAACGCTGCTTACGTCACTAAGCTTACCGTAGTACACTAAAATATTTCTTTGCAAACAAGAACGCGTTTAGAGATATAAATGAAGGGATGTGTAAAACTAAAAGCAGACCACGGGCTGTAGCATCACTGGGATGGATGGATGGCAAAAGCCGGTGTGAACTTCTTATTGTCCGACAGTCAGGCTGGGCAGGGCATTTATTTAACCGAGCAAGGCTCGGCCACCTGATATCCTATACTCTTAAGCGAGCAATTCTTGTATATATATATATATATATCTTCTATTTCGAAAACGGCTCTAACGATTTTCTTTAAAATTTCAACGTATCTAAATGTTAGTGAGAAAAAAATTCTCAACTCATTGGCCACATCGGGAAAACTCGAGTTTGACCGTTATATCGGTTTGAAAAATGTCTCATTATCGAAAAATTTATTTTGGTTTGAAGGTTTTATGAATGACATGGAGAATTTATGAATGAAAGTTTTCCATGACGTAAACGGGAAAAACGATGCTTACGTCACTAGGCTTACCTTACTACAATGCAAACAAGAACGAGTTTTAAAATATCAATGGACCTAATTAAACATTTGCGCACCATCTTATTGAAGATTGATTTATTATAGAACTATGGAAGGAAAGTCATGAAATTAAATGTACCTATGTATGATTAGTTATTGCGTTTTAAGTGCTTAATAAATTGTTTACACTTTAATTGCGTAGAGCGGTGTAGATTCCTCATTAATCTTCGGATTTGATGTCAAGCCTTATTATAATTATTATTTTGCTGGTAAAATTATGACCATGTGTTCATGCTTCAGTGTCTAATGTCCAGTACCAAAACAAAGGAAATGGTGATTACACAGTTGCTCTACGCCTTACTTTCTCACACTGAACAAGATATCTAGCTAGCGGTCAACGATTTGCGTACGCTGCAGCCACTTTTGATTTAACTATAAACCTCAGTAAAAAACTTGGGGTTAGGGTGTGGTGACGAAAGGCCTAGGAGATATCTGAATGGAGGGATGTGTAAAAGCAGGCCATATCCTTCCATGGGCTGTAGCACCAGTAGCACCACTGGGATAGATGGATGGCAAAAGCCGGTATGAACTTCTTTTAGTCTGACAGTCTGGCTGAGCAGGGCACATATCCCGTAAAATAATCTGAAGAGTTTCTTTAGTGTTCTGTTTATTCTATATGTAATTGTACATGGCGATTAAATATCAAGTCTCTTAAGTCCTCCTACAGTCTAGACAGCGTAAAACTATCGTAGGCCTACTATTATTGGCTTGGAAGAAAGTCTTTGCAGTTTTACCCAATAACGTAGAAATTAGCGTCACTCGATGTTTCGTACTAAAGCCATAATTGAATATACTAATTCCAAAATTAAATGTCTGAACGTACCAATTTACATTTAGAACAAACAGAAAACTTACGAAACTCTTCAGATTAGTAGTCTTTATCCGATCGTTCATTTTCGTAATTATAAAAAAAAAATCAAAATGACTTCGGGTATATAACCTTTCTTATGAAATTATTAAACCGAGCAAGGCTCGGCCACCTGATATCCTATACTCTTAAGCGAGCAATTCTTGTATATATATATATATATATATATTTCTTCTATTTCGAAAGCGGCTCTAACGATTTTCTTTAAAATTTCAACGTATCTAAATGTTAGTGAGAAAAAAATTCTCAGCTCATTGGCCACATCGGGAAAACTCGAGTTCGACCGTTATATCGGTTTGAAAAATGTCTCATTATGGAAAAACTTATTTTGGTTTGAAGGTTTTATGAATGACATGGAGAATTTATGAATGAAATTTTTTCCCACGACGTCAAAGGGAAAAAAAACTTGACACCTCCTACGTCACTGGCTTACATCCGTTCACTAAAGCAACAAGTTTAATCGATGAATGAATAGACACAACATTTTGCGCACCGTAGTTGAAGGTTTATTTCCGTGTATGCGTTAATTTGTAACTGAACAGCTATCAAGAACAGAAATCAAGCACGTGGTTATCTGAAGAAGTTCAAGTGTTTACAAAAGTTTCAACAAATTGATAGAAGAATTTGATTTATGTGCATAACTCTAATTAGCTCACCAAAAAAAAAAAAAGACCGCCTTTGGCATGCGTTTGTCTGAGATTCTTCTCTCATACAGGATACTGCTCTGTCAAGAGTAAATGTCGGACTTAAACAATTCCCTCTATACAAAGGCCAAGGATACATATTTGAGCCCAACAGAAAATTGGCTGCCGAGGACAGACACAGACGCGAAAAGAAAATCTTAATCGACCACCGGAGGACAATGGTTATGCTTGCCCTGGATGTGGCAAAATATATCCACTGAACAAGATATCTAGCTAGCGGTCAACGAGTTTGCTATTCTGCAGCCACTTTTGATTTAACTATAAACCTCAGTAAAAAAAAACTAAGGGTAACCGTTAGGGTGTGGTAAAGAAAGGCCCAGGAGATATCTGAATGGAGGGATGTGTAAAAGCAGGCCATTTCCTTCCATAGGCTGTAGCACGAGTAGCAGTATTATATAACCTTTTTAGTATAAATTATTTAACCGAGCAAGGCTCGGCCACCTGATATTTTCATAAATTAAGCGAGCAATTCTTGTATATATATATTTATATATCTTTGATTTCGAAAACGGCTCTAACGATTTTCTTTAAAATTTCAACGTATCTGCATATTAGTGAGAAAAAAATTCTCAGCTCATTGGCCCCATCGGGAAAACTCGAGTTCGACCATTATTTCGATATATAAAATGTCTCGTTGTAAAATTAATTTTGGCTTGAATAATTTATGAATTAAAGTTTTCCATGACGTAAACGGGAAAAACGCTGCTTACGTCACTAAGCTCACCGTAGTACACTAAAATATTTCTTTGCAAACAAGAACGCGTTTAGAGATATGAATGAAGGGATGTGTAAAACTGAAAGCAGACCACGGGCTGTAGCACCACTGGGATGGATGGATGGCAAAAGCCGGTATGAACTTCTTATTGTCCGACAGTCAGGCTGGGCAAGTCATTTATTTAATCGAGCAAGGCTCGGCCACCTGATATTAGTCATTAATATAGCAGCTCATTTCATGTATTGACTATGAAGCAAAGCGCATACAAAGGAATTTTAGTGAACTGACTATGATGAAACAAATAGCATAGAAATAGGGTACAGTGTACTGATTATAAAACAAAGGACATACAAAGAGTGTATAAAAAGAGTTTGCAGTACACTGACAATAAACAAAGGGCATACAAAAAGAGTGCAGTGCACTTACAATGAAACAAAGGGCTTACAAAGAGTGTTTAGTGCACTTAAAATGAAACAAAAGGGCGAACAAAAAAATGTGCAGTGCACTGACAATGAAACAAAGTGCATACAAAGAGTGTTTAGTACATTATGAAACACAGAACTTACGATCTCAGCGTGTAATGAACTGATAATGAAACAAAGACTAAATACAGTCTGTTTGTGTGCTAAAATAAAGAAAAAAAAAACGTTTCTTACCTGAAGTCGGATATGGAGTTTTCGAGTTTTTGAAATCACATTTTTCCTTTTCAGCAAACAGCCTGTTCTTTTGGTCTTGTTTGTCTAGTGCCGACATCTGGAACAAGTGAAAGGAAAATTGTGGGAAATTAATTCATTGGGTCTATGTAACAGAACGCTACACTTACAGATGCCAGTTTACGTGTAATACTTTTTTTGTAAGTTATACTCTTATCTTAAAGAGAGTCTTCACATTTCAAAATATATATTTTGAACAAAACAAGTAGACTAAATGTGTGAGGTGTGTTCCTGAGAGGCGAAGGTCACTTGATTATCTATCTAGAGGACTCGAGTTCGAACTCCTACTTGAGCAGAGCTGTGTTTGATGAACGGCAGCAAGGAGACCTCCCAGTTGGCCCCTACCCCCACTGGACCATAGTGTACTAAGCATACTATAGGCATGGAAGTTACACAACAGAACAAGAATAACATAAAAAATATTTAAAAATAAAACAAAGCTTCTATTGCATCTATTGGATCATTTAATATTCATTTATGCAATGATGTGTGGAATTCATCAAGACATAATAAATCTGCGCGATTTGAAATATTCTTACCAACTGTATCACTTGTTTGAACCAGTTGTGGAAGGGGTGGAGATGGGGGGGTATCGTAATGAATGTTTACATGATTGCGTTTTTAAAGGCATAAAAAAGAGTAAGTTGATATGAGCTTTGATCAAATGTATAAGTGCTCTAGTTCTTTATTGCCTTTATAGTGAGGCCTGGGTGAGGACATGCACATATATCATGCCCGGGGCCTCCACAGACTCTCTAAAATTAAAATGCACTATACTAACAAATGGATACACCCAGGGCGTCATTATTCTTTTCTTTTGAATTTAATTTATAAGATAAGATAAAAAGTCAGACACTGTGTGAATAATATTTCTGTTTTGTAATGTTCTTTTGTGTAAGGTGCTCATTCGACATCTTTTTTTGTTTTGCCGAGATTAAAGGAGGCGCTTAAGAGGTGTACCATTCTCTTTGAGCGCTATAAAGCCTTCACTGCTTAGAGGAAAGAAGCTGGCCGCAGATGGCTTCTAATGGAGAAAAACGGTAACAAAATTTTAAAAAGAGGAAGATTGGGATAGTTTATGGAATAAATAGACGAGCTAAACTATTTCAATGTAATATTTCTTTTGCCAGATAACCAAAAATTTTTGTTTTGTGCTTCATGCAAAACAGAATATAAATTTAATTTTAAAGTTCTAAAAGGTGCTAAAATTTATTGCATAGAAATTTAAATACCTAGCTAATTAGCACTTCCTATACTCTATTCATTGTATTCAGCAAGTTATTTATAGTTTCCATTTTAAGTTTTTCTTTACCTTCAAGCACTACCCAGTAAGACGTAGTCTCACATCTACTTCTATTCTCGTATGAATCCGCATTGAAAAAAAAGTCCATTACAAAATAGTGCACTAAACAAAAGTCAAATATAGTCTTTGGATTTAGGTCACGTTGTGTTTCTCTCGTTAGTATCACTTTGTTTTAAGGAGTAGATAATGTCATTAAAAGTCGCGGTCAACTGTTTTTCACCTGGCTCTAAAAATAGAATCAGAGACAGACAGACAGACAGTGGAAAGTGAAACAGGAAACTGTCAACTATGTAGAGCATTCCTGCTGATGACGTCTATGCTGAGATTTGTAGAACATTAAAAACAGAAACATGGCATGAAAGTGAAATGTGTTATTTTTTTTTTCCTAAATTTGGCTCTTTTTACAAAGTTTATATTAACGCCTTAAATATGTCCGTCTGTCGTCTACTACACATTTGTTTCTCCCACTTAACACTCTTGGATCAAGCTGAAATTAGGAAAAAAAGTTCATGTCGATGACAACATGCGAATCGATAAAAAAAAAATTTGACCAATTAGTTAATCAATTAGTGATAATGAATTTGTTTTATGCAGAAAAGGGGGAGATAAATTGTGCAATATTGAGAGATGTGGCAGCACTTGAGTGGTGTTCTCCCTTCTCTTAAGCAGCATTAAAGCATTTCGTTTCTTTTTCAGTCAAATACAGACAATTCCATGCAATAACAAGAGGAAAAGAAAAACACTTTCTGAACATGTTTTAAATTTAGATCGATTTCTTATTATTACTTTCGCCTCGATACTCCCAGGTCCGTCCTGTGAGAGATTTGGTCAAGGATGTTATCATCTTCATTTCCAAAGGAATTTTTAAAATAACGTCAGTCAAACAAGATAACGTGAAAGATCAAAGATTGATTCAAAACCAATTAGATCTGTCCCTTGTCCCTAAGGGGAAAAAATACACAATTCAACCCTCTGGCTAAGCTCGTGAAATATGCCAAGAATAATTTCTATCCAGATTTTGAGACACTTCTTTGTCTTTTGTATTTGAAGCTATGATATTTGAGTTAGCATTCTCATGCTCTAGCTTTTGACCATCAAGATTGTTCTCAGAAGATGAACTTCAGAATGAATGCTGCACATTAAGTTTGTTTTAAGCAGCAGACTCATGCATAAACAACAGGAGTATTTGCATTAATGAGTTGTTACATCCATTCTGAACTAACAGTGAACTCAAGCACATGTTTTGTCATTTTGTGTGTACCATGTCACATCTTAGATGAATGGCTAAAAATAGAACTTGTGTATATTGTCATGGAATGAAAACAAAAAGTCATGACCTCATTTTATTTGTGTGATATAATGAGCAGATCGTTTAATAGGATTTCCTGATCATAATTCGATAGATACTTAGAGGAAT
>JADKLZ010083157.1:7239-25857 GCA_021533235.1 Biomphalaria straminea
AATACATTAGTACGGTTAACACACACAATGACCTTCTGACCCTCTGATTACATTAGTACGGTGAACATATACAATGGCCTTCTGACCCTCTGAATACATTAGTACGGTGAACACATACAATGGCCTTCTGACCCTCTGAATACATTAGTACAGTGAACACACACAATGGCCTTCTGAGCCTCTGAATACATTAGTACGGTGAACACATACAATGGCCTTCTGACCCTCTGAATACATTAGTACAGTGAACACACACAATGGCCTTCTGACCCTCTGAATACATTAGTACGGTGAACACATACAATGGCCTTCTGACCCTCTGAATACATTAGTACGGTGAACACATACAATGACCTTCTGACCCTCTGAATACAAGAAGAAAAAATAAACTCTGTTCTATACAGGATCAGGCTAAGAGTGTGCCCAATAATTTCTTTTACCTGGCAACAATACTTTGCTTGTTAGCTGCTAAACCCAAGTTATTGAGAATCAATCTTTAACAAATAAGTAGCATATGACAGAAACTTATAGAGAATTGGTCCCGACCAGTTGTCCAGGTTGTTATTTTATCTATATGTATTTAACTATAGAACAAAAAAATTGGATGCAACCAACAGGTTTGTGAGCGGGGTTCGGACACGATATTACATTAATCGTTAAGCTTTGAGGATTCATTTTAGGTCCTAGTTAAGTAATTTGGAGTTCAAATTTGCTATTATCTATATTTGCAAATGAAGTTATTTAAAAATTATATTCTATATTCATTATTTTATTGTAACTACACTATAGTTAATGTAGGCTACACCAAGTAATGAAAAGAAATACGAAGGCATATTATTATATGTTAAACTTTTAAACTAATAATCATATTATGTATTTAGGTACAAATACAAAGATACGGCCCTGAAGTGTTTCTACATGTATTGATTGTTTTGTCAGGTACAAGAAATAATTAGTCAAAATTCATATTGATCCGGGAGAAATAACATGGACAATTAACAATAACATGCGCTGATTCAGCGCATGGAATAATCTTCCAGATAGCTACAGTCAGGTGAAGTTGGCATTCGAGGTGCTGAATATCTTTAGAGCGACATATTCATGCGAGCGAGCGTTCTCTTGCATGTATATAATTACAAGTAAAGCAAGAAGCCAAAATGAGCACTTAATGATGAGATAATTGGTAAATGTTTAGATAAAAATGAAACGGGAGAAAAAAAAAAACTTTTATGCAGACAATTTTAAGAACCTATGAGCAAAGATAAGGTGTTCCAGGTCATTTCATCGCCGGTTGTTGAAGTTGGCCCCCTCATATAAAAATGTATCTACTATTTAATAAAAATGTCTCATTGATTCAAACTTTGACTGTAAAGATAGAAAAGTGAATGGAATCGTTTTATTCCATTTATAGACAGCCTTAATCGTCTAAGGCAGTGATGCCCAAACTAATTCGACCGCCGGGCCATTTTCAATTCTGACACTCGTGTCGCGGGCCACATGATCGAAAAGGTCATAAAACAAAATGAATTTTACCGGAACCAATGTTATTAGAAACCGATGGCTTTCTTAAAGGGATATTTGAAGTTGATCTTTGCTTTTAGGCGTCGGAAAATGGCTTCACGTCTTACTTAAAATGTAAATTACAATTATCATTGTAGCTATTTTACCACCGACTCATTTTTGTGTCTCTTTTTAGGATAATATATCCCCATTGATCCTCCGATTTCTAGGCACAGTCTAACAATCTTTTATTCACGGCTCTACTAAAGAATGGCTTTTTTTTTAAATTTATTTGTATGCTTGTTTTTTAAAGCAGACATACTTTCTATTCAAATCAAATAATTTGAATTATTTATCATGTTCCACAAAAAAATAATACGTTCACTGTTCCTGTTAGATTCTACATCGAATGTCCACTGAGTAAAAGTGAGGGCCTAACGAAGGTAAAGACACAATTTTCAATCATTTTATTTTCTGGAGTGACGAGATTTTCAACACTTTGTGCCGACGGTTCGGCGGGCCGGATGGAATTACGTCGCGGGCCGGATTTGGCCCGCGGGCCGTAGTTTGGACATCACTGGTCTAAGGCATTCAAAGAGTTACAAAATCATTAATGTGTTTGAAGAAAAGCAGAATTTTAAAATTATACTTGACATGTAAGTGAAAATGTTTTATTACTTTTGTACACTGGGAGGTGGAGTGATACAAGGCAAGACCAGAGACAGCAACAATGTAGCGGTGGCGGGGGGCAGATGATCAATGACTGCGTAAGTCAAGAGTGTTATTACGCACAGAAATGTAAGACGTTAAGCTAACATTTTCCGACCTAACATAGTAGGCGTACAAAAATACAAGAGAGAGAATGAAATTCTAGTGTCTGATCTAGAGAGGGTTAAATATCTTTAATGTATATTAATTTAATAAATGTATTTTAGAAATAGTTACATATTTATCTAGATTTATTTAACAAAAATAATTTCAATATATACATGACATAAAAAAGCATTACATTACTTAAAATTCATTTTGTTATGTAAAGATTTAAAATAAAAAAACAATATATACTTACGAATTTTTTTTGCAATCAGTCTTATATGTATATACTTTTAGGACAATCATCTCCCTGTAAATAGTTACACCATAACCGTGTTACTTAAAATATCAAAAAAAAAATTCAAATTATTGATAAAATATTGTAATTAGATATATGCAGTTTAACCATGACCGTATTTAAGGGATGTCAAACGAGCCTACACTCCAGTGCCGTGGTTGGCAACCTGTGGCTCGCGAGCCACATGCGGCTCTTTGGATTGGAAACTGCGTCTCTTAGTTCCATACGCAAGTATTATATATTTCATCGAAACATTTTTTAAATAATTCTAAATCATTTAACGGGGATTCTGCACTGATTCAATCTCTCAGTCACTTGTACTCGCTTTTCACCACATCCCTAATCCATTTCACGCGTCTTCACTTTTGTCAGTCTGTCGTAATCACACGGCTGTAGTTGGATGTTTCTATGATGGTTTTACTTTGCTTCGACGCAAGACGAATTGACATCTTCACCAGTGCTTTTGGCTGAAACGTATAGTTTGTTATTTCAAGTAAATGAAATCCGGCAATCCAACAAGCTTTGCGGTACTTTTAGAAATTATTAAAAAAAAAAGGGAAAACATTTACAGTTGGTGAGTATGTCAAAGATTGCTTCCTACTTGCATCGGCAGAAGAGTTTAGTGATTTCAAAAACAAACCAGAAATCTTGAAACAAAAAGATTTGCCACTATCTGCAAAAACAGAGCACGATAGAATAGCCAAAATGCGTTCAAATGTAATATATTTGCAGATGGAATATATTGAACCTTCTTCTGTCTTATCATTTACTATAGACGAGTGTTGCGACATCAAGACCTAAAGGGAAGTTATATCGCATGCAGTGCAAAAATACCTTCAAGACATTACGATTAATTTAAATAACATCGTTTTAATAGCAAACGTTGAAGCCATTAACAAAAAAAAAAAACAGAAAAAAAAAGGAACAGCAACGATCCTTCAGAGTAAAATAAACCAAGAAACTCTTACGTTTCACTGAATAATACAACAAGAAGTGATTTTTGTCTAAAACTATTCCGACCGAAATAGGTTTGGTCATAAATTTAGTAATCAATATTGTTAACAGCAACTTGACAAAAGCACTCTACCATTGCCAGTTTAAAGAATTCTTAAACGAAATGAATACTCAGTATTCAGACATCTTTCTTCATTGTAAAGTACAATGGCTTTCCAAAGTTTTGAAACTTTTAGCGTTGTGCCTAAATGAAAATAATATAAATACATTACTAAATGAAAAAGCATTCATCCCCCTGAATTAGAAAACAACAAATAGTTTCAAAGATTTTCCTTTAGGGTTGATATAACAAAGAAATAAAATGAGCTCAATCTAAACTTGCAAGGAAAGTAAAAACCAGCATACGTTTTGGTAGAAGAATTAGTTATGTTGTGAAGAAAAATTAATTAATTTGCAGAAGATATTCAGAGCGGTCAAGTAATTCTTTTTCAATGTCTAAAACAGTATCACAATAAAACCAGTGCCACTGTTAATTACTTCAGGACAGTTATAGAAAAGAAAAAAAAAGACAGATTTAATCAATTCAGAACCAACAAAATCTTTCTATCGTCGATCAGGAGAGAAAGTGTTAAAACAGTTAAAACACCTAATGCAATCTGCGGATCATTTTAATTTCTAACACTGGTATCGCGGGCGACATGATGGAAAAGATACAATAACGTAATTGAATAGACTTGAAACTATTTTATTTTAAAATCTAGGATCTAGTAATTATATAAAATTTAATTAAAATATTAAATTTGAATTTTCTCTTTACACTTCAAAAAAATGGCTTCAGTTTATATTTAGTTGTTAAAACAGACAGCCACAATTTCAACACTTGGATTTTCTGTCCATCAAATGTGTCAAAACATCATTGCGGCATCAAAAATTTCTTTGGTGACGATCTAATCAAGTAATGAAAAGCTTCATTAATAATACGCCATCGTTTTATAGTCCTTTAGGCATCTTGATGTTATGGCTTGAAATGACACGAGACTGGTTGGTTCTAGGGGACCAAATAATTATATTTGCTTGAACCTTTTTTTTTAGAACTGGATGGCAAAAATTAATGTTAGTTTTTGAAAGTGAATGTTAGTTTCTGAAAGTGAATGTTAGTTTCTGACAGTGAATGTTAGTTTCTGAAAGTGAATGTTAGTTTCTGAAAGTGAATGTTAGTTTCTGACAGTGAATGTTAGTTTCTGAAAGTGAATGTTAGTTTCTGAAAGTGAATGTTAGTTTCTAAAAGTGAATGTTAGTTTCTGACAGTGAATGTTAGTTTCTAAAAGTGAATGTTAGTTTCTGAAAGTGAATGTTAGTTTCTAAAAGTGAATGTTAGTTTCTGAAATTTAATGTTATTTTCTGAAAGTGAATGTTAGTTTCTGAAAGTGAATGTAAGTTTCTAAAAGTGAATGTTAGTTTCTAAAATTTAATGTTATTTTCTGAAAGTGAATGTCAGTTTCTGAAATTTAATGCTATTTTCTGAAAGTGAATGTTATTTTCTAAAAGTGAATGTTAGCTTCCTACCTTATTATTTATATAGCATACAACATTTTTGTTTTCATTTACAACATTCAATTGTTTCTCTTTTTATTCATTTTTGTATATGTGTTGTTTCTTGCATGCTTTTCAATTTAACACTGGAGAGAGTTATAAGAAATATAAACACAAAGGGAACTATGACTTATTACTTCAGGAGAGAAAACACGGGTCCGCATCCAAAAGGGACAATATATACAGCCAACCTCTACAATACCTTGCTTATGCCGATGACATTGCCTTATTGGGTAAAGAAACCTCTGACATCGCTAGAGCCTTCACACAACTAGAAGAAGCATCTCGACCAGCATGACTTGAGGTCAATGACAGTAAAACCAAGTACATCTCAATGACAAGAGACAATCAAACAGAGGGACCAAATATCAAAATCAAAGACCAACAATTTTAAAACGTCCAACCTTTCAAATATCTAGGAAGTACAATTAATTCAAAAAATGACCTACTAACAGAAATAAAGGAAATAATAGCAGGAGGCAACAGAGCATTTTATAGCACCCATCATTTACTCAAGAGTAAAACAATTTCAAGGAAAACCATGAAAATACTATACAAAAGCAGCATAAGACCATTAGCAATGTATGGAGGTGTGACCTGGACACTGACCAAGTCATCTGAAACTTTACTTAATACTTGGGAACGGAAAATTCTTAGAAAAGCTATGGTGCCATACAGGATGAAACAGGGTGGAGGACACGCACTAACCATGAGATTTATCAACTGTATGAGGACCCACCAATAGTGACCGAAATTAAAAACAACAGACTTCGTTGGGCAGGTCACCTTGAAAGAATGCAAGATAACAGAGGAGCGAAAATCTTATACCGACAAAAACCAAAACACAGGCGACCCAAAGGCAGACCCTGAATGCAATGGATTGATGATGTTAAAGCAGATCTGCAACAGCTTGGGGTTAGGGCGTGGAGACGAAAGGCCCAGGAGAGATCTGAATAGAAGGGACATTATTACATTAGTCATGACACATTTCTATTTATCAACCAATTGTCTCCAATGGCGCAGTTTGGGCATAATGTCATAGTTTATTGGAATCGTTATTAGTTTGTTCATTTCCCCTTTACTTAAGCCATCTAGAAAGCTGGCTATAAAGTTCTAATACAAATGTTTAAAGGGAGGTAATGGACCAAATAAAATAAAACAGACAAAATAATATAAAACAGACGAAGTAAAATAAAGTTATAATGAAAATGAACAGAACTAGTTGACCGGCGGCATAGCATACGCCGCTATTTACCAGAGCCGGCGACCCCAGTGGGGCCCGCATTTCATAGGACACGCAATTTTATAGGACCCGCTCTAATTTAAAGTATAAACATTATTAAATTAAGCCATTTTATTACTTACAACAGATTCCCCGCGCCGTCCTGTCGATTTAACATTCCTATAATTATTTGTCTGTTAAGCTATTGCTTTAAAAGAAATCAAACACATTTAAAAAAAAAACTCCACTTGTCTCTCTAACCTTGCTAATGATTTTTTTTTCCACCACAAATACTCGTATTAAAGGTCTTTTGTAAGTTAATGGATTTTTTTTTAAAGAATTACGAATTAACAACGCTCTAGAAATGTTTCCTCTTTGACTATTACATACATAAATAATTCAAGTTTAAAATATGGTTCTAATTTTTCACATTATAAAATAAGTAAAGCGAATGCGTGAATTCACGTTAAAAAAATGACGAATGGAGCTAAAAATAGCTATATGACCTATTTACTTGTTGCTTGCATGTTATTGTTTGACCTTTTACTTAGAGGATTCTCACAGATTCCTATCTCAGGCTTCCGTAAACACTGCTAAACACATAACACAACACATCAAAGAAACTGACAACAAGAGCTCCAAATAATCTGGTACTTTAATAATGGTAAAGTAAAACAGCCAATATGACACAATTGGCAACATCAACAGCTACAAATGCTAAACTGTACATCACCGTACTAAACTCTACTGTCTCTATCTCTTCTGGACACGTACATTCACTTCAGGACTCGACCAGGACCGACTTCATAAGGAGACTAACAGACCTGGTCTCCTCCGTGTCCTTTCTTGAACTGCTCGCCTACACACTCTGTCTCTGGTTTCTCCTACACACAGGTTTATGATCAGATGACCATAACAGTGGTCACGTGCAAAGTTCATGCCTTGCCCTGTGATGTATAGCACGCCAAACTGTTTAGCTAGTCTGTGTTAAAAATATCAGCTGATCAAACAGTTAACCCTTTTGCGCCGCCAATAGGGTTATAGCACTGCCTCCTTCTCAGTTTTTGTCCGTCCCGGACAAAATCTACCTCACGACATGGGCAGTTGAGGTGAATCGATGCAGGAGGAGGTTTGTCGGTGGAGGCGACAATGGGCTTAAATAGCCATTTCGTTGGAGCCATCTGTGTAGTCGTCTGCGAATGTCTCTTTCTCCTCCTCCTGCTCCAGCTGACCTTCACCTGGTTGCACTGACGTTGTCGCATCGCCAGCAAACGTCGCCTTCTTCTGCCATTCACTACTGAAGGGAGCCACTTAACACATAGGGAGGAAAATGATATCAGGACTGGGGTCACTATGATCGTTGGCTCAACGGGTTGCTTCGTGGGGCTTTCACAAGAAGGGGTTTTGGAATGGGTTTCAGTTCCACATGAGGGGAAATAGTGGCACACATCTTCAGCATTGTCAAGAGGACATGCTAGTGGGGCAAGTTGGCCACACTCCACTTGCGAAGGTCCCTCATCTTCAGCAGCAGGCTCGAGTTCACCTCGTTGACCACTATCAGGGTTTCTAGTCTCGTCAGCAGACCAATCGACTGTTGAGTTCACACCGTGTCGATGACTTTCTGCTTGCAGAAGTCCACCAACTGCTGCATCAGGTTTCGTTGCATTCTTCAGAACACCAACAGGACTTTTCGCTCTGGTATGAGCAGCAGCAGGACAAACGTCTGTTGGGTACAGACCATGCCGATGGGTTGGCATTCTCCCTGCGGGGCTCGACAGATAACGTTCTTGCCAAACTTCTGGGTGCAGCCATCAAGATTTGAGTTCCTCTCATCAGCACTGGCAGATCGACAGATGTCTTGAATGTCCCCAGCTATAGGCTTGGGGTAAGACACAACGTTGTCTTGTTCTATCTGGCTGATGGAGGCACTCACATGAGATACATCAACAGCAAAAGCATTGGTCTCTTGTCTTGTTTCTTCGTCTTTCTGCGAGTCACCCTTTAACACATTCTGCAAGTCCGCCAACCTCTGTTCCATAAAAGTGCTCAACAGCTCTACCACATCGGGTTCGAGTTCAAAGAGGTACGTGTTTGGATCTTCCTCTTCGTCCACCAGGGCTTGCCGGAGACGTTCTTTAAGAGTTTCAATGTTCCTTTCGTAGCACTTCAGTCTTCGCCATTTCAGCTCTTGTTTCAGTTCTTTCAGATTCAGTTCATCTAGCAGTTTTACAGAAGCCATAGGAAATCCAATCCCACTTCGACACCAGTGTTACTGATCTCACAGATTCCTATCTCAGGCTTCCGTAAACACTGCTAAACACATAACACAACACATTAAAGAAACTGACAACAAGAGCTCCAAATAATCTGGTACTTTAATAATGGTAAAGTAAAACAGCCAATATGACACAATTGGCAACATCAACAGCTACAAATGCTAAACTGTACATCACCGTACTAAACTCTACTGTCTCTATCTCTTCTGGACACGTACATTCACTTCAGGACTCGACCAGGACCGACTTCATAAGGAGACTAACAGACCTGGTCTCCTCCGTGTCCTGTCTTGAACTGCTCGCCTACACACTCTGTCTCTGGTTTCTCCTACACACAGGTTTATGATCAGATGACCATAACAGTGGTCACGTGCAAAGTTCATGCCTTGCCCTGTGATGTATAGCACGCCAAACTGTTTAGCTAGTCTGTTTTAAAAATATCAGCTGATCAAACAGTTAACCCTTTTGCGCCGCCAATAGGGTTATAGCAATATATATAGATATATATGATTAAAATAAACTATGAAATAGGCTGATATATACACACACACATATTTACAAAGTTTGAGGAATGATGCACACATTTCAATAACGCGAAGTTCTATTACACTATCAAAATGTCCTTACTTTTCAAAGGCATACACAAAATGGCATTAATTCAATCATTTAAAGATTATATGTAGAAAGAACACTTGGAATGTCAAAATTTATATTGTTTCTTCAAGTTACACCAATATAGGTTTTAAAAAATGCATTTAATGAATCTCAATTCATATATTAACGGGTTTTTCTTTCGGTTTGGTTTTAAATTTAACACAGTTTTTATAGAATAACAGTTATAAGAATAACCTTTATTAATAACGAGTTGATGGCAGTTCATGTACCCTTTCTTAAAGACTTGCAATTGTTTACACTGTAATGGGAGTGAAATATTCTATAACATGTTAGTTGTGTTGTATTTCTTATTTGGCTATTTATTGTAGTCAATTATTCATCTGTTTTTCAACCAGTTTCACAGATGTTACATAAACATAACATAAAATCCGCTCAACAGCACATCAGCAATGTCATTAACAAAATCAAAACCAACTTCACCATGTTGAGGAACACTTCAGTGATGACATGCCAAGTAATGGAGACTGCAGACAAACTTGCTGTAAAGTTGGTGCTGTCTAGAATTTGCAGTCGGAGACACACCGAGTAAATACCACATGTTTGGATTTTGGGAGTCTTAAAAAAAACAACAGCTTTTACATTCCGTATCTTGATTCGATAGTTTATTTCTTATTTAGGTCTCGCTTTTCGAGCAACAATAATGCTAAGTTCAACTTTTTTTTGTCTGAATTCTAAAACGGTGTAAGATCTGGAAGAAGGATGTAACAAATGTGCATGATGACAATCGCAGACGGCGAAAAGAAAATCTTGATCGACCACCTTCGGACAATGGTTATGGTTATAAATTTGGCAAGATATGTAAGTCACATCTGGACTGCCCGGCCACGGGAAATACTGTATTTTTCGCATTACTACTTCTTGATATGAAATATTAACTTTGTAATAACATTTTTGCAGTATTTATTAGTTTTTTTTTTCATCTCCGCCTATACCAGTATTTAAAAAAAAAATAACTTTTGATGCACCCACCTTTTTTTTTACATGTTAAATAATGCTGCTCTGCTCTTAGGCAGCTGGGGGAGGGGAGGGAGAGGCCTGTATGGTTTTCATTCATTTATTTTCCTCTTATATTAAAAACAAAAGTTTAAACTTCATCTGTTTCGGGCTCGTTTAGCTAACAGAGTTTAGTCCCATTCTCTGGAATTGTGATCTATGGCGCAAATGATATAAAAAGCGCATCTGTTACTGTTGCGCACGGTTAACGAGGATGTTATGTGGCCAGCACAACAACCTTTAATTTAACTTAATATTTTCAAAAAAATACCTACTTAATCTCTTAGTAACATTGTTTACATTTTGGGAACATTGGTTGTAATGGTTGTAACTGGACTATTATTTAAACTAGGGACCTGCGAATCAGGAAATTTTTTTCGAATCGAATATCGAATCGAATATCAGAAAATATTCGAATTTCGAATCGAATCGAATATTCTTGAAAAAAACTTGTCAACCAACAAGTGTAAAATAAAACTTCAACTTCAAAATTTTTATTATATTATGTTTATTTATACTGAAACACATTAAAATGTTAGAAATAATTAAATTGCAAAGCAGGCGTTTTAAAAAAAAGTTCCCCCTTTCAGACCTTGTGGTCTATAGGGCAGATGATTTAAAGGTCATCTGATTCTGTGGCCTACGGTTAACGAGGGTGTCATGTGGCCAGCACAACGACCAACCGCCTTTACTTTTCCCCAACTAATGTCAGGTACCCGTTAGAGCTGGGTAGACTCAAGGGCGCCCGAAAATCCCGAAATAAAAATCTCAGTCTCCACCAGGATTCGAACCCGGGACCTCCAGTGCGGAAGCCAAACGCTTTACCGCTCAGCCACCGCGCCCTCGCGTTTTAAAAAAGTAGATCTTTATTTATTTTAGCCCAAATCAAAGTTTCAGCATTATTTTCCGAGAGATTCTGACGATGGTCAGTAATAATTTGTCATCCTACTGAATTAACTCTTACTTATGAACAATTTGTTGCCTGAATTACAAGCACATTCCTAGCTGCTCTGGCCAAAAGTGGAAAAATATTAATACTTTTAAAATGTTTCGATTTACAACTGCTTGCTTCGAATACAAACTGACTTCATCCTTAATTTGCTCAGAAATGGTGGAAATTTTGTTGATTCTGGTATCTCCTTGAGCATCATGCACTTTCTTGAACATTGAATCCATAAGGCTTCCCCTATTCCTGTCTTGAACAAGACTTTCACGTGGCAATTCATCAGAATTTTTGCCAATTTTGCTTTCTTCAGAGTTAGCCAATATTGTCTCTACAAATAAGACAGCTTTTTTAGTTTCAGCTTCTGAAAATAAGTAGTGTTTAAATCTTGGATCAATGAATGTGGCTGCCAGGAGATGATCCATTGTCAAATCAAATCTTGCTCCAAGTTATTTCAATAGCTCATCTCGAAATTGTTGGAGACCTGTTGGTGATTTGGACACTAACTCTTCCTTCAATGTAAAAATGCAAGGATAGATCAAACTTATGCTGACATTGGAATCAGCACTCAAAACTGTTGTTGCTTCTGCTGTTGGTCTTAGAATTGGAAGAGTAGCTTTCAGAGTATCTTGTAAAGTTTGTGTTAATGGTTTTGGTGGATTTCTTGCACATTTCTTTTTAACACCACATTCTACAAGTGCAAGAGAGACAGGAACAGAGTTTTGGTCAATCCATTCCAGCAAATAATATGTACTATTGAATCTAGTAATAACATCTAAAGGAGGCTTCGATTCCTTCATTCCTTGATCAGTTTGATATTTGGACAACATAGTTTGACCAACAGTTGATGAATGAAAAAAAGCCAGCAATCCTGTGAACATGACTGATTAGGTTCTGAATGATTTTTTGAGCATCTAAAGCAGCATTGATTGAAAGTTGCACACCAAAACCGAGCTTGAATTATCCACAAAAAAAAGCATTACTTTTTTGAAAAATATTCGAACATTCGAAAATTTAAAATAATTTCGAATCGAATTCGAATATTCTTTTAATATTCGAAATTCGAATCGAATATCGAATATTCGCAGGTCCCTAATTTAAACATAATCTTATAATACCTGCCTTGTCGAGCGCTTTGCACGCTGGACTGTCGTTTGGATTTATCGATGGTCCCGGATCCAAACCCTGCCCGCTCCCATTCCCCGTCGTCCTGCGGGAGGTTTGGACTAGGAAGTAACTATCTTCAACTCTAAAGGAACATCCAAAACATGTATAACAATTTCCTTGATAAACACATTTTTTTGTTCACTCAAAAAATTATAATACCCCCCTCGTATCAACACTTCGCTTCCCTATTAAAAGTATAGGCGGATCCAGATCGCCATCCTCACTTAAGGTGCCCAATTTTGTGTGTTCGTGTGTATAAATCACAGTTTGTTTACATAATTCATTACCTGTCTGTGATCCGCTTCTTTGACCAACAGTTTACCAGCAGGGTTTCATGTGGCCAGCACAACGATAAAAACCGCCTTTACTTTCCCCAAGTCAGATACCCATTAGAGTGGAATCAGAAGCGCCCTTTTCTCCAACATAAATGAGGTTGCGTGTCAATGTGTTATGCGCAGGTAGGCCCATTGACTCCTTAAGTCTGCTTTTCTTTCTTGGTGTGCTCCCATAGCCTTTGATCATCCAAGATCATCTGCAAGGCAGCAGGTGTTATTTTAGTTTGCCTCTTGTAAACGAAGTTGTCAGGTTTCTTTTCATTCCTTTTGTCAGGATATTACCCCCAGACACTTACAGTTTGATAAAACGTTATTGGAATTATCATTAAGTTAATATAAGTAAGATATCATTGAGCGGCCTTTAATACAAAGGCATGCAAAGATTTACTTAATTTAAACAATATGGGTGCTTGATTAATGACGTATTAAAATGTGAATATATAAATATATTCTTCAATTAACACTAATGTAGTGTAATACAATCAAATAATTTTAAGAAAAAAATATTTAATAAAAAGTAATTTTAAGAAAAAAATATTTAATAAATAATAATTTTAGGTATGTAATATTTAATAAATAATAATTTTAAGAAAAAAATATTTAATAAATATCGATTTGTTTTTAAATATAATGCAGTTTGTATAGTTAAATAATGAAAACCCATAAATATAAGTCCGCATTTTATTGATCGTGAAATACTCTAAATTTTCTTAATTCCATTCCTTTCATTTCAACAACTGTAAAATAAATTCTTTCTTAATTATGTAATGAGACGAAACCCAAAGTATATGGCGTATCTGTGAATACTGAGGATTAATTTCCCTTGCTGGTTTCAAAACTAAAGCAAAAGTAAACTGTCTTTAATTGACTAATCTAATAGTTTTTAATGATTCATGATTTCTCTATGTTAATGAATAAATGTGCTAAGTGTTAACCTGATCCAAGAGTGGGTATGAAAGAAATAAAATGCAGTGGCGTAGCTAGAGTATATGATGCCTCATCTTGATGCCCCCCCCCAAAAAAAAAAAAAAAAAAAACTAACTAAATAATAACATTGCAAAAACCTTACTTTTTTAAAAAAAATATATGTATTCATTAATCAAATATTGCTAATTCAAAAAAAAAATCACTTTTACATAAACATACTATAAGTGAATTTTACGCGCTTTCTTGCTGGCAAAATTATCAATAATTTTATCAAAATCATTTTTTTTCCACCAGCTCTTGTTCAAGGGACAAAATGACAAAATTAGTGAGTCGTAAATTTGTCATCGTTGATAACAAGTAATTCTTGATCCGTTTAGGTTTGGAAAAAATTATCTCGCATGTAACGACGCTTACCGCAATAGTAAAAAATATGCGAATCATGATGACGATATTCGGGATTGAATCATCTACCTGATATATTTTTATAAAATTCAAGAGCTAAACAGTTCCTTGTTTTGGAAGTTCGGAGGCTTCTGATGAATCTGTGACAAACCGTAAAGCCTCTTTCGCTCCAGCAGAAGTTCTTTTTTATCGATTTCGCCAATAGTACTATCGAGATGGATTTCGATCTGAGGATTTAATAGCTGGGGAGGCGACAAAAATTCATATCTATCTGATACATCATGAAGTTGGATTCGGGTGATTATTTCTTGAATAATACTTTTTCTTATGGCCAATACATCTTTGAGGTTCTGTACTGACTCTCAGATCTGAGCACACGCTTTTGGCAAAGGTAATGCTGGCTTACTACTTAAAAATGTCTCTGTTTTTAGTTTGATTGAGCAGTCTCGAATCCTTGTTTTTGAAGGTAGACTTGCACTTCTTTAATTTCAGTTAATACACAAGCCCAAAATCCAAGATAGATGATAAAATTAAAAGATACTTTCTGTGGCTGAATAGCTACTAATAATACACCTGCTTCAGATCTAGTCGATGCATTGTCATCTCTGCTAGTTAATGTCTCCAGTTTCTATAATTTTAGAAAATGTATCCCTAACCATCTAAACGGCTTCTCCTCTGACGCTCCAGCGGGTTTTAACTAAACGATTAAAGCTAGTTCCGGTTATTTTGATGAGAATATTCCAGCGGTGTGTTGAAGTTGAGAAAAAGGCGTGTAAACGGACCAGAGTACCAAAAAATGTTACCGAATCGACTTCAGCTTCAGCAGCTCGAATTCCTGCTAAAGCCGATGACACTCACCCTGGCAGAAATGCGATGCCGCTGTTCCAAAAGTTTATCGGATACCTGCCGTTATTATGTAAACATCAGCTTCGTGATGAGAAAGAAACTTCTCTTATAGAGAATTCGTCTCGACCAGATGCCCAGGTTGTTATTTCATCTACATTTATTTAACTATTGTAATAGTACAATTGGATGAAATAATCGGCAGGTTGGGTTTGGATGTTGGGATAGATTGTTACATTACATGTATGGAAAGAAATGCTTTGATGATTTTTTTATAAGCCCTATTTTGGTATTTGGGCGTTCAAATATTTTTTTTTTTTTATTTTTTTTTTTTTTTATTCAGATTATACATTTGTTTACAATAACACACAAGACAAACAAGTTAAACGTATCTACATCTAGTCCATATAATACTGTTCAGCGGTGAAAGTTATTGAGGGGTTGTATATAGTTCATGATTAGATACACTGTAATGTTGTAATATACCTGCTGGAGTTAATAAATTATAAAGTCATAGTTGCAGATATAGGAATATTAGCGGATTGTCAAAACCAGCTCAGTTTCTTTACAAAGAGCGAAGACCCAAAATTGTTTATAGCTGTCACTAATTTTGTTGATGTGTTTATCTGCTGACCGTCACTAGGATGTCCATCATCTTTCGTTGCAATTATTGGGATCCTTTCGAAAGGATCTGGCAATATTTCCTATGGAAGCCAAAAGGTTCCAAGAAATATGGGCGTTCAAATATTTCCCATTTGATATAGTTATGTCTGTAATAATAAAAGAAATTGTTGAAACCTAATTATATATTTATATTTTTATTGTAACTCCAATACAGTTTACTTTATTGAATATCTTACACTGAGAAACAAACTTATAGATACTTAGTATAGTAACAATCATTTTTTCCATTAGAAAAACACAATTTTTGCAGTATACTTTATATTATGCGCATATTATTATTACTTTCATACTTATAGCATGCTCAGAGCGCTTTGGTCCAATCTCATTTGTGGACCAGTGGGAGGGAGGGGGTATCTAGGAGTTGGTTTTCCGTGCTGACTTTAGGCGCTCAGTAAACACAACTCTGCTCGAGTCGCTCGAGTCTGGTGTCGAACCTCGATCCCCCTTCTAGGTAGCCAAGTCAAGTTCAAGCAGCACTTAGCCTCTCGACAACGCTTCCCACAATATTGTTTGTATCATAGAAAAAGTTCCAACTGAAACTAGTTTTGAAAGTGTACCCATCTGGCATGGAGGTCTGGGCGCCAAGCGATTCCTGCGTTCTTCTTTAAGTGATTTATATAAGGTCATTGTAACGTAGTAAGAGGGAAACTTCTGTGGTTGACAAGGTCATTGAAGTCTTTATACCTTTTAGGCTGAAATTGTTAAAGGGACATTATAAGGTTTAAACTTACGATGTCTTCTTGACTAATGACACGTTTGGGTATTTACAAAGCTAGGAAGTAATTTTAAATCAGAAAAAGGTTACATTTTTTTTTCTGAAAAACTAAAAAGTTGAAGAAAAATTGTATTTGAACAAATGAAACACTGCCTTACAGAAGTGTATCTACAAGGGTATATTTGTTCGAGAGTTCGTGTGTTTGTGTAGAACGGGTGTATACAGAAAACATCAAAATGAAAGCACAATATTAGAATTCTGGTAGAGTTCAAGAAATAGCCCTTTTTTAAAATGTTTTAATCATTTTTTATTTTAGGAGCATCCGAATAAGATGAAAATTTAACAACGCAAATGTAAAAGCTGTGATTAATAAAAAGGCTATTTATAAATGAATGTGTATGGGTGTTTATGCTAGAACTTGAATGAGAATATGTAGAAATTTTATAATGACATTAGAAAATTAAAAACAGGTCAATGAATAATTGTTTTATTGTATTTAAATCTTTTAATTCTATTAGCAGAGTTAGAATCATAAAGTCATACATTTCCTCATGCAACTCACACTTACCAAAAAATTTGTAGAATGTAAAATATCATTGACATTGGGATTTTCAATAACTTATCTAGATTTTAAGATCAAACTGTGACAGACAAACGGACGACCAGACAGAAAAAAACAAACAAAACAAAACAAAGCTAATACCAGTTTGACATGTTGTTGACCCTTGAGTTTATTGAACTAATGAGTCTCTTGTGTTTAATTTTTGTTGTATTTTGATCGTTTTTGTTTTTCTTTTTTATTACTCATTTCGTTGTTATTATTAATGTTATTTTTCTTTGTAAATTTTGTTATTATTTTGTTGTTCTGGTGGTTTGTTGCTGTTATTGTCGTTATTATTGCTGATGTTATGGATGTAGAAATTTTTGTAGTGGATAATCTTGACTTCAGAAATAAACTGTCTATTTCATTTTGCTTTCAGAAAGTTTTAAGTTTTTTTTCTAAACAGTAATTTGCTCTCCACTACATTGAATATACGTGCTCCCCAAGCGCTCAAGTTAGCTTAGAGGAGGGACACAAGAGTAACTGTTCCCAATCCCTTAGGCTGGTGGACCGTTGGGGCACCAAGCAAGACCTGTCCTTTGTCCTGTTTAGAACCTCTTTCAATGGTAGGCCCGTCCATTCTTTTATGTTTTCTTCATACTACTTTCTCTGTCTGCCTCTTCTTCTTTTTCCTGGTACTGTTCCCTGGAGGAAGGTCTGCACTACAAAGAGCAATAAACTTGCAAACGTCGGTACGGACAGAGGGACTTTTTTTAAATTGTAAAAACAGCTAGTTCCAAAGCTCTGGAACATTATACTCGATTGTAATGAGTTTAACACTTCACTGAAAGTTTCGCATGTTAAATAAAGACAATAATGACATTTACACAAATATTCGTAAAAGTAATTTCAAAATACAAACTCTTCGATCAAGAGTGTACAAAATGAAGTGAAAATGTGTAACTCAGTATAGGCCTTCATGTCGATTAAAAAGACGTTATACACAGTTAAATAAATCCTCTTCAGGTGGCCACTTTTTTTTTAATTGGAAGTACAATTATGGACTGATGTTTTCCATTAGCACAAAGAAATAGAACTTTATAATAATTAGATAAGAATATTGTAGAAAAGTAATCAATACACTTTTCAGGTTCATCTGTTTTAGACTTCTTAGAAATTTTCCGATAATGTGACTTTCTATTCATAATTTTTTGTTATACTCTACGCCTTATTTGCACACACTGAACATGATATCTAGGGTCGACCCTAACATTTGCGGGGCCCTATATGAAGTGGATTGCACGCATTCCTTTCAGGGTAGGGATACGGATAATAAGTAAAAAAATAAGATTTTGTGTTAGAAAATAAATTCGTCTTTGCATTACAATTTTGTCTATTTTAATGACATTTGTATGAGTTTGAGGAGATTTTCTGGAGCGTCTTGAAAACAAGGAAACCACGGGAACCCTATTAAAAGTTACAATGGTTTAATTTAATAATTTACACAATGAATTAGTGCGAGCTTAAAAACCATCATGGACATACGATAGGCTTACAGCAGTAAACTAAAATATTTCTTTGCAAACAAGAAAAGAAAATCTTAATTGAACACTCTCGGACAATGGTTATGCTTGCCCTGATTTGGCAAAATATGTAGGTCACATCTGGGCACTGGCGGATCCAGGGGGGAGGCGGTAGGGGCGATCGCCCCCCCCCCACTCGGCCGACCCCCCCCCC
>JADKLZ010083157.1:48149-61750 GCA_021533235.1 Biomphalaria straminea
ACTTTCATGGAGTCATGACATTCAATAGAATACCTGCAGTCTGCTGTAAGAGAGACTCTAAGAGACTAACACACTAGACTTTCATGGAGTCATGGCATTCATTAATAGTATACATGCAGTCTGCTGTACCGTTACATCTCATGTAATTTCTTTAAAAAAACATCCTCGTTTATTGTGGTGTTATACATAGAACAGAACACAATTAGTTCCTCACGTGTCTCCAAATTTCTATCACAGACCCCAATGAATATAGCCAATTTCTCTAAACTTGTTATATCAGTTGACTCATCGAGAGCCGATGAAAATAAATCAAATTCAACTATATTGTTCTTTAATTGTTCACACAATCTGTCTGAAATGTCTATCTGCAACAGTGTTCCTAGTTAACGCTATTTTCATTGAATAAATGCTACCATCTTTTTCAGGGAACATAATCCTTAATAAAAGCACATTTAATAGATTCCTTTGCTTGGTTTGCAATCACTGCAGACTGAAGACTTACACTAGTTGTGCAGTTTATCGAATAAATTTTTTTTTCAATTTTAAGAGTTTGTCATCTTTTATTTTACAGAGAAACAGTTCAACATTATTTTGGTAATTTTTAGGAGGCCAAGCGAGCCGCATGTTAAGTGGTGGATGGCTTTATGCGGCCCCCAAACGCCGTATTTCCAATGCTTGGCTTAAGTATAGGGGCGAGGAAAAGCTAATCGCGATTCTGTTAAACTTTGACATTATGTCCATTAAAGACAACTGGTTGACCAATACAAATGTGCCATAACTAACGTAATAATGTTTCCTGGTATCATCAGAATGTTGACTGTTGCCCCACACTCAAATATAAATTGTTTAAGAAACAATGCTTCTATTACTACACAGCTGAGTTGTAAAGCATAAGTAAACGGCTTTTAATAGTTAGAGGCTTAAACTAATTTGCATCTACTCAATGAACATCATTTTCTGGCTAAATAGAAAGGCTTGAAATTTAAATATTAATTTTATCAGTTAGAATATAAAACGGCTTTCTTTTGGATTGGTTTTAAATGTAACAGTTTGTGAAGTAAAATTAAATAATGAAAGATCATTATTTTTTATGGTGAAAAACTCTAGAGTCCAAGAGTGTTTATTTCTATTACTTTTTTTTTCCACTTCATTACAAATCAATAACGAGATTTTATGACTACTGACAAGTTTAGAAAGAAAAAAAAAACAATGATCGAGCTAAGCTTTAATAATGTCTCTGTCATAGTATCTAAAGGAGTAAAGTCTGAAGTAAGACCCTTGGGCCATATTTGGCCCATCAAAGCAAGTGTCTTCATGTGGATAACGAGAATTTATTAGTTTTAGGTTTTTCGGTAATTTGCTTATGACTTATGTATGAATCATGATCACTCCCCGATTAAAATAGGCCTATGGCTGTTGTTTGTTAGTGCTGTTGTTGGTGTTATTGTTGTTTGTGTTGTTGTTGACGTACTTTTTACTGTTGCTATCGCAATTGTTATTGCTGTCGCTATTGTTGCTAAGAAGAAGAAGAAACTAGCTGCCAATAGTGTTTTTTAGACATAGTTGCTGAGATGATGAGATAAAGTTAATAGGTAGTAAGAAATAGTTCTACTCTAGGCTTCTATTTTTATCCGGAAATCATGTTTGGAAATTGTTATGTGGACTCAAATATATGCATAAGGTATTTGGAGGAATAATGAACAACCTTCGAAGTATTGGTGTGGTACATAGGTAGAGTCATAGGCTAGAGTTGATGGGAACGAAAATGTTGGCGTATATAGATTTGAACTAAAGCGAGCCTGATTTAAAAATGTATATGTTTTACTGTATAAAGTGTCTTTTCATTTAGGATATGATATGAATTGTCATTATATGCGTTTGTTTTGTAACCTCCATAAATGTGTTTGTGTTTCACTTAAAAAAAATAATTTAGTAAAGCTTCGGTAGCTTCACAAACATGACAGATATGATTCCTACATCTAATGCCAACTAATGTTTCGAACCTGATACTCATGGTAACAAAAACGTATGGCAATCTTGACCTGGCGTGATGTTTTCAATGTCTCTTTGACTTTCCTACATATAGTGTGTTCATCTACATCGATCTACTTTAAGTTTTCTTATTGGCTGGCCCGCCCAATTTTTTTTTATTGGCTGGCCCGCCAGAGTTTTCTTTATTGGCTGGCCCGCCAGAGTTTTCGTTTTTGGCTGGCCCGTCTAAGTTTTCGTTATTGGCTGGCCCGCCTAAGTTTTCTTTATTGGTTGGCCAGCCAAAGTTTTCGTTATTGGCTGGCCCGCCTAAGTTTTCTTTATTGGTTGGCCCGCCTAAGTTTTTTTTTTTTATTTGCCGCCAAAGTTTTCTTTATTTGTCGCCAAAGTTTTCTTTATTTGTCGCCAAAGTTTTCTATATTTGCCGCCAAAGTTTTCTATATTTGTTTTATTCAAAAGCTTATATTAACTCAAGAGGGCGCGGTGGTCAAATGCTCAAGCGCTTGGCTTCCGAACCTGAGGTCCTGGGTTCGAATCCCGGTGAAGACTGGGATTTTGAATTTCGGGATTTTTAGGGCGCCCCTGAGTCCACCCAACTCTAATGGGGTACCTGACTTTAGTTGGGGAAAGTAAAGGCGGTTGGTCGTTGTGCTGGCCAAATAAAACCGTGCTAGTTAACCGTTGGCCAAAGAAACAGATGACCTTAACATCATCTGCCCCATATAGATCGCAAGGTCTGAAGGGGACACTTACTTTATATTAACTCTATCTGTCTAATACTTTTATGTACACGTTATTTTTTTCATTCAAATTCATGAAAGTTAAAACCTTACACAAGTATTCATTGTACCCAACAAAGCATGTATCAAAACCTTTATTACATTCTGTATAAGTTTTCTTCCTCATATTCTCGGATTAGGTTTAATTTTTTGCATTATTATTCATAGTCAATGACAATACTTGAATCAATAGAATTTAACCAATTATTAAATCATTATTTTTTTTTTCGTAGCAAAAGAGAAGCTTACTCATACAGTATTAATATATATGTCATTTTGTGATTCCTCCCCCTGGATAAGCCGAGTTTTTGCTTGTTGCTTGTTTGTCTGTTGTTTTCGGATATGTGTATGGAGGGGAAAGGTTTAGTCGGGCCAATGCTTTTGTGATGCTTAATTTGTTCTATTGCGCTGCTTGCAATAATTAAGTACTGTTTTTTTTTCCACCTAAAAAACCTGGCCAAAGGAAATGTTGAACGAATTGATGAGAATGAGACTAAATGAGACTGCGTTCTGATGAAGCCCCATTGCCAGATGGGAGTGTCACACTCACAAGTTTCAGTGGAAATTAAATTAATACCTTTACACAGAAAGTTTGAAGCGCAATAGTCCTACATAGAATGATAATCATGTGGAGAGACGCACATTAGATGACTGGTACTGAACGCGCAATTATGACGGTATTAATTCAATACGAGGCTGTAGTGTAGAGATAGATAAATAGACAGTTTAGGTTAGGAATTTAAAGAAGTAACATCCTTTATTATAGTGCCTGAGATAAATCTTAGACACATCAAATTGACCAAAATGTATGTACCACATAAAAAACTTACTAAAAATTACAGAGGGGGCGTGGTGGTTGAACGGTTAAGCGCTTGACTTCCGAACCTGAGGTCCTGGGTTCGAATCCCGGTGAAGACTGACATTTTGAATTTCGGGATTTTTAGGGCGCCCCTGAGTCCACCCAACTCTAATGGGTACCTGCCTTTAGTTGGGGAAAGTAAAGGCGGTTGGTCGTTGTGCTGGCCACATAACACCCTGTTAGTATAACCGTTGGCCAAAGAAACAGATGACCTTAACATTATCTGCCCCATAGATCGCAAGGTCTGAAGGGGAGACTTTACTACTTTACTTTTAAAACTTATAGAAGCCGCTGCCAAACATCAGTTGGAAAACATAGCCAACTAGTTTTATGTAAATTTGTAACAATACAATAGTCAATGGAATACAATAACTAATAAAATCATGGGCGTAGCAAGAATTTTTTTCGGGGTGGTGGGGTGTATTCTTTTCTCCCCCTAGCCCAGTATGTATATATGTATATAAATGTGTGTGTTTGTACATAATTAATCTTAATTACATTCCGACCTTTCATTCTTTCGGAGGACATTTATTGTGCCCTAGAATAGGTTCTCGCAGAGTTAGTGGAAAAATTGTAGACTCCCCGCTCTTGCTAGCAAGGGGGTCTAGGGGAGCGCTGGGAGCTTCCTCAGCGCGGGGAGGATTCCGCCGCCTAGCACTGTTTCCGGTATTGAAAGTCAACAAAATTCATAATCTGAGGAATCTACAGTGCATTATCCTGCTATTAAAAAGTTTTATTAAAAAAACCTAATGTGCTATTTTTACTGACTAGACTCTCCCGTAGCATTTGGCGGCAAGCTGTTTCTAAAAAAATCTGTCACTGGCAATTTCTGAAGCTTCATCCCACCTGCTCTGAGGACTTCCATGAAAGTGTGGCGCCAAGCTGTACTAGGATGTCATCGCAACCCTTATTATGCATAATTCATTTTATTGGAGAACATGTCCGGCAAACCTCATGCGACGCTCTTTCACAACCTTACTAAGGGGTCGACTCCCAGTTTGACAAGGATTTCCAGGATTTATACCCGATCTCTATAACTGACTCCTAAAATCTGTCTGAGCCATATTTGTTGAGCCACATTTAGTGTTTTTTAATTTCGGCAGATGACTATTCACTGCACTTTATTAATGGAGCCCAACCACTGGTAGAAATGTGTAACCTCTCTTGACTACGCTTTTGGAATTAGATGACTGTAGTTTGCTTTAGATTTTATATCAAAAAGGGAAGTTTTATCGTCAAAATCATTTGTTGGGGCTTTTAAATTAAACAATCTCTAAAGTTGTTTTTTTTTAAATTCACAACTACACTTAGCTACAGTCGTAGAATTTGGTGACTGTAGTTTGCTTTAGAATAACATTGAAGAGAGATTTTCAAGCTCAAAACTATCTGTAGGGAGATTTAAAACACAAAACCATCTGGATGGGTTTTAAACTTTGAAAAAAAGCCATCTGGAGGAGGGGAATTTTTTCTTAAAACCCTCTTGGCCTGGCTACGCTCAAAGAAATTTTAGTGTGTAATTTGCTTTTTGTTTTTGTATTAAAGATACATTTTTCAGCATAAAAACCCAGCTGAAAAAGGGGGGGGGTATATTCAAACCCCCCATTGGCTACACTCATAACATTTTGAGTTTGTAATTTGCTTTTTTTTATATATTGAAGAGGTATTTTTTTGCTTCTAACTCCGATGATTCGGGGGGTTTAAACTGAAAACCCTTTTTTCTACGTTCATAACATTTTAATTTTCTTTTTTTTTTATATTGAAGAGGTATATTTTAGCTTCAAACCCCACTGAATGGGGGTTTAAACTGATAACCCATTTTGATACGCTCATATAATTTTGTGTGTGTTATTTGCTTTTTTTTATATTGAAGAGGTATTTTTAAGCTGCAATCCCAGCTGGAGAGGGGGGGGGGTTTAAACACAAAACACTTCTTGGCTACTCTCATAGAATCTGGTGACTGATGAATGGATAATCTTATATTGAAGCGCGGGTTTTATCGTTAATCTCGTTAATCGTTAATCGTTAACCTGAATTCAGTTGAGAAAGTAAAAGCTGTTGGTCATTGTGCTGGCCACATGACACACGTTAACCATTGGCAATGAAACAGATAATCTTAACATCTGATCTTTAGATCGCAAGATCTGAAAGATATCTTTACTCTTTACTATACTGCTTTCTCAATAACTTGGAAACCTAGTTTGATTGCATCTTGAAGCTGGCTACACCCATACACAACAGAACATGTCCACTTGTTTTTAATATCCTTACGTTCAGTAAAACAAATGCTGTGAAGATAATCTCATGTTCTGGCAAAGCCTCTTTGTATTTCTACTGAAGTCAACAACTTTGTCATCTTGGCATTAGTGTTTCTTATGCCGTTAAGCCTGTTCATTCTTAAATGCTGTCATCATAAAGTTGGTGAATGACAACAATCTAAATTAGACTAAACAGAGGCCAGACGTAGATCTAGATTTAAATGTATTGAACAATTTGAACGAAATTCACATCTATGAATTATTAAGATAAAGCTTATCTTTTAATGCTTAGGGGGTGCATATTTATTTATTATGTAAACATTAAGAATGAATCTGACGCGAAATGCATAGTACACAATTACCCAGTAGTAAAGTTCCCCTTTCAGATCTTTTGCTCTATATGGGCTTTGATGTAAAGGTCATCTTTTTCTGTGGCCTACGGTTTACGAGGGTGTAATGTGGTCATCACAACGACCAACCGCCTTTCCCCAACTAATGTCAGGTATCCATTAGGGCTGGGTGGACTTAGAGGCACCTAAAGATCCCGAAATTTAAAAAAAAAGTTATTTGCTGATGAGTTAACGTTAATTATTCCAGAAGAGTTAGAAGAGTCTTATCAAAGAAGACGTGTCGTCCTGTTTGTTATTTGTGTGATAACATAAACTCTCTTTGCAGTATTTTTTTGCATAGCATTCCAGAAATAGTTATTATTACTTATTTTCTGTTCCTGCCTTTGCCTTCTTTTTTTTAGATTCTTTTACATTTTGATTCCAATCAACACATTTCAACACTGTTCAAGATAATAATTGTGATTTGTGAAGGACTTCGTAGCGGGCCAACTCCATCAAACTAAAAAAAGAATTCGTTTGTGACTGGACATGTCTTCTATAGGACTTGGAACGTTGTTGTTGATCTCTTTATAGATTCACACTAACTATCTCTATAAGATATAAATGCCTTAATTATATTGTTTATCGTTTAGTGACGTCTACTATACTAATAGCCTAAGCACTATATACGGATGAAGAATATTTACGACAATGCATTAGATTAGTATTAGACTTGAAATGCGTAAAAAGTATTTTATTTAACCATAACGCCTTTTAAGAGAATAATATAAATCTTGAAAGAATTTACTGGCATTCATGCGGCCCTTTCGGTGGCTCTACCTGCTCAATTGGGTACAGGCCCAGCGGAACTGTGTTTAAGGTCGGCTTACCACCAAATATCCCTCTAAGAGTAAGAATAAATAAAATAGTCCAGACTCGTATGCCAGCGAGATAGAAATGAGTGAGCGACTATTTTGAAATAGTCTACCTTATAAAGGTCGGAAGTGAGACCAGAAACAGGAAATGCGATAATGATTAGGAATTATCTCTCACGTGGGCGTTATGACTCGAGACGAGGGACGCACCTTGGGTGGTTGGGAGACCTGTAGACCCGAGTTATCTCTTTGATCAAAGAGAGAAGCCGGTATGGGTGGACGACGGTGTCGACTATCAGTCGGACATTCGGCGCATAAGATCAAAGTAAGCGACTGCGCGTTTATCTTTGCCCAGGTCAAAGGGAGATAAGCGGAAAGTAGAGAAATAGACAAGGTGGTGGGCTTAGCCTAGCGAGAATATCAAATAGGGTGGAAATTGTGATATAATAGGGCATAGAAAGGGGAAATAATTAAAATAATAATAAATAATAATTAATACTGTTATAAAATTTAGCGAGTCTGTCAGTAAGTCTTTAACTTGTCACAATCTCTCAGAAAACTATTTATGATACATTATTAGTTACTACAATAAATAACTGTGTAAGGTTTTAACTTGACCCATGAGTGAATGTGGGATAAATAACGTGTAAAAAAAAATTCCAGTCATATTGAGTTGAGATAATTTTTGTAAACAAAAATATAAAAGATTAAAGAAGAACCATAGACATAAATAAATATAGACTGGCCAATAAGAGAGTTTTATGAAACAAAAATGTGTGAATTGCAATTGTGTGTACTTTATTTTATGTCTAATAAATTTTCTTAGACTAAATATCATGGAATTTTTTAATTTTTCATAAATCGGAAATCCGATTTCAATAGATATACATGTTTTCAAATTACATGAAGTTACTTCCTTTTTCCAGTCTATATGTATGTATGTCTATTAGAAGAACTTGGAAACAAACTCACCATAAATTGAAAATTTAATTAAAAAACAAGTAATTTATTTTATATCAATGCCTAAATCAGACAATAGAGGATATAGTAATTCATGTAATTTTTTTTAGTTTATCTAAAATTGTATATTTCTAAATAACAAATATGATTCTTTTTGCCTAGTTAATCTTTCTTATTTTATTTCAAAATACGAAAGTAAGTCATAGTCTGTTGTTAGATTAAATGAAATATATAAATAAAATAAATATAATATTATATAAGACATTTAAAACAAACTAACAGGTTGATATATAATATAACATTTAAACAAGTAATTTATTTTATAGCATTGGCTTAGTTTAACAATTGAGAATATATGTAATTTATAGTTTATCTTAAATGCGATAATTAAAAAAAATCAATAGGATTCCCTGTGCTTAGTTAATCTTCCTTATCTTCATCTCAACAGACGAAAGGGAGTCAAAGTCCGTTGTTAGACTCACCCATATGACACCAAAACCCAAAATTTTGTTCCCAAATTGACCATTCAGATTTATCATGTGGCAATAGTTGTACCACCAACCTGCTTGGTACTGCAGTGCACAACTATAGGAAGGTGAAAAGTCATTGTCCCTGTCAGGGGTGCTAAATTTCATATTGTTGTGGTGCTGCTCAAAATCATTTGTTACATTTCCTTGAAATTTACCCAAAGTCAGCTTGTACTGGTTCGTTTCGCTGTCGACCTTAAAACTACTGTATGAAGCGTAATAGCTTTGTTTTTTTGTAGGTCATGTCAATTCTCAGTTCATACTGACCCTACAAAGAACAAGAAAAAGATTTTAAATAATAGTTTAAAACAAAACAACAAAGTTATGTCATTAAATTTGTAATAAATCGAGATCAACAACGGTAAACAGTGCGATTAGAAATAACAATCCTTTTTTTGTTTGGCGTTTTTTCATGATTTTAGATTTTAAATGCACTGTGATCAAAACAAGACTATGCCTTAAATATTCCTGGTTTATTAGTCCATCGGTGACTTCGATGGGGGCCGCCACTGAGTTTGCGTGATAACACAGACTCTTTTTGTAATCTTGTTTAGAATTGGTTTTGTTTATCGCTATTACATGTATTTAGCTTTCTTAATGCGTTGTGATCCTATCACCTCTCTGGACTAGTTGTACAAAGTGGAAGAGGGAGAAAGAAAGATATATCTTTGGGATTTTTACCTTATTCACTTTTTAAATGCAATTATATCAACAACAACAAAAAAACGAGAGTTGAACCGCTTGAATTCGATTTCATGGTTCATTTCGCTTCAGTCTGACATACTAACCAGTTTGCTAGTGAAGTGTAAATGAAAAACGAGACAGCTGGAGGTCACTCACGAAGGCCGCGGGATACACATTTGAGACAAAAAGAAAATCTGCCGCATGGTATAAACGTCTAAACCGACTGTGACAAGTAGGTCAAAGATGGTGGCCGTTTAAGTGTCTAGGGGAATTAAATATTTTGAGGACCGTAACTTGCACATAAGGACTACAGGCACAATGTTATAAATGCAGGCAACAAATACTTTTTATGTAAAACATAGGTACAGTTTAATAATAAGAATGAAAATAAGTAAAAGGTAAAAGCAGTACAGTGTTAGGGCGGGGCCTAATTATTTACATAAATGGGACTATCATCATAAGAAATGAGAAACAAGTGGTCTGAATGTCATTGGGCTTTGTTGCTTAGCTTTGAGTCCTATGCTGCTCTGGCGAGACCGGCGTGACTGATGCTGAGTTGTCTGTGGGTGGCTGGCTGGATCGGTCCTAGCTCACGGGACAGTCCAACTATGTGTAGCTGCAGGGGCGGATCTTCTGGCATGCGGTTGTTGGTCGGACTCTTCTGAGTAGTTAGTAAGGCTGGTATCTCCAGATCTGGTGTCAGCAGACTGGTATCAGCGTTACGAGGTTAGGGCTTCCAAGTAGGAGTAGCCTGCAATAAAAGCTGCAACGAGATTCGTAGATCGACTTAGCCACAATGATGACACTGGGAGGTAGACGCCCTTTCATGAAGGACATCTTCAGAATGATTAAATAGAAACCATAATCTAGTTTCATAATAATAAGGGGAGTTAATCCAATAAATATTACATCTCATCAGGGGAGACAATAATGATAATTAATAAAATAGTGAAGTCTCAAAAAGGGGGACAACAGATAGTAATGTAATGATGATGCGAAGAAACTATAACTTAGTTTCACAAACATCCAGGGAGCTAACCCATGAATAACGCATTCTATAAGGGGAGACTACAATACATGGAGGGTCTCCTAAAAGAGGATAAATAGTAAACAGTGATGTATACCGGCCAAGGTGAGATCATCACGAGTAGCTACGATAACAAGATGAAAGGGGAATGGGGGGGGGAGATGGCTGACGGTCAGTGATCAGGTGGCTATTGTCTACATCTGGCCGTGTGGTCTGAACAATAGGGTGCAGTTGAATGGAGACAGTGCTCGTTCAAGGAACATAATCTCTAGAAGTTAAACTTCAATACAAGGGGAAATAATTCAAGTCTATCCTGAGCGCAGGGTCAGTGCGCCATTAAAAATCTAGGCGATCAACCGAGTTAAGATAATGATAGGATAAGACAATAGGATAATGTTTACATGGTTTTATCTAAGTAATATAATCTGGCCGACAGGCCGATAAAATAGAATATAGTACATTACGGCATTCCTTGTCACGGAATGAGAGTAAAATATACTTGGTAATATGACATGTTACATAAATATTATGATAGTTCCCGGTCAAGGAATTTATCAATGATAATAGTGAGCTCGTGGCGAGCGGTAAATTAATAGTAGCTAAAGAGCTAAATACATGTGGCAAGAATTGTTATAAATTCTAGTCCAGATAAAATGGATGACTTTGACTATTTTGTCGTACAAGTCATGATAATAAAATATAATACATAAAGTGACTACTTACATAATCCAAGATAAGAATTACACAAATATGTACACAAATATAATGCACTAAATAAATGCACAAATATGTAAATACACACAGTAAGAGGCCATTAAACACAAACCATATAACAGCTTACCACCAGTCCAATATTATGAAAGATATGATATGAATATAGTGAGCGAAAGCTCGTAAAGCTCAAAACAGAGAAGTATATCCTTTCAGCTCCTCAAAATGAAATGGGAATAAGACCATCCGCCATGTGTAGTTAAAAAGGCTAAGTTGGACAGGAAAAGGGATGGGCTTGCCATTACGCATATCCTGTCGCGCGGCCAAGGAGGCGGGGCTAACGGGGAAAACCATATTTTCAAATGTGATAGACTGCCTGATTTGTTTAGACAAAGGATTTCCGCTTGACCTCGTGTAACGACAAGATAAGCAAACACGGGCCGCCTCGCGTCTAGACTGCCCGTCCACAGGCAAATATGGTCAACTCGCGATTTTCCAAGATGGTCCGATGACGGAGATTATCTAGGCGTCAATAAGATTCTTTGAAGTAGTCAGTCTTTTCCGACAGGGGAGGGTGAGGAAGGTGTTATCTGGAGAAAGGTGAGGAGGGGCAAACCCCGTCCGATGAACATAACAAAGAATGTTTATCCAGGTAAGAAGGGGGAGATCACTCCTACTGATAGACATGCGTCAGACTAGGAAGGTATAGTGTGACACCGATGCCTAGAGAAGAAAGGGGTGGTGGTATCTTTAGATAGCCATAAGGGCTAAGCGGAGATAATAAAATAAGATATCAAAATAAATTGGTTAAATGCCTAGACCGAGTGATACCTTAAGTGGGCGAAATTTATTTTCGTCACACCGACCAACTGCGGACAATGGTTTTGCTTGCCCTGGATGCGGAAAAATATGTAGGTCACAGCTGGGACTGCACAGCCACGGGAAACACTGTATTCCCCCTCTAATCTTCGGATTCGAAGACAAGCCTTATTATTATTATTATATGGGAATGGAAGATTGTATAGCTATCTATTGTTTGTTACAAACTTACCTCAAAGAGTCAACATATAATTGGGACCAGGGACGGACTGGCTATATGGGCATTCGGGCAAATGCCCGGTGGGCCGGTACCCAAACGGACCGGTATGGCCAGGCAAAGGGCCTCATGAATGCCACTTTATAACGTATTAAATTATTCAACGTTTTATATACGTCTTTAAAAAGTCATGTACAGGCTATACAGTGTAATGCTAATTTAATCTTCCGAAAGTTTCGAAATAATGTACACTAGTCGACCGGCGGCATAGCATACGCCGCTATTTTCCCGGGCAGGCCTTAGGCACTGCAACATATGTGACCACAGTGGGTATCGCACTTTCTTTGGACCCGTGCTAATTTTTAGGTGTATAAATTATTAAATTGAACCATTTTATAAAACATAACAGATTTCCCGCGGCCTCTTGATTGACCAGGAGCCCCCTGGAAATCTCCTGAAATGTTATTAAATGTTATGCCGCCGGTCGAAAAAGTCCTGGAAATTTCCGGACATTATTAAAATCTTTTTAAAGTAAAAAAAAAAATGCTATGCTATTTTGTGAATGAAAATAGTGCGGATTTGGATAGGCTATTATTTCCCATTCGATTCACACCATGTTGCGCCATGGGATCTTCCCATTTGCTTGTTATAAGTAAAAATGCGTGAATTCATGAATGAAAAATACTATGAATGGAGATTAAAAAATGGCTAATTGACCTTAATTTACGCGATATAAAGAATAAAGCTGCACTTATGTAACAATGCTTAAGAAAAACAAATTTGAATGTTAATTTGATTAAATGGACTATAATTAGTATGTTCATGTGCTAAAGCATAAAACTATACTTGCGAAGAGAAGTTCTATAATCTTCTTAGAGTTAAATTCGAGTTTTAGATCTAGATCTAGATCTAGGAACAGATTTTAGATGTATAAATTATTAAATTAAACCATTTTATAACATATAACAGATTTCCCGCTGCCTCTTGATTTACCAGGAGCCCCTGCGATATCTCCTGAAATGTTATTAAATATAGACCTACGAAAAAGTCCTGGAAATCTCCGGAAATTATTGAAATCTTTTGTAATTCAATAGTAGATATATATATACATGTGTTTTCACAAAGTTACTTCCTTTTCCCGGTCTATTGATTTCTTTATGTCTATGCTATTTTGTAAATGAAATAGTGCGGTGCGGATTGGGTCCATGCACACCATGGTGCGTGCGCCATGGGATCTTCCCTATTTACTTGTTGTTGCATTGTGTTGTTGCCCGTTTGACCTATTTACTTTGAGAAATAATATATAGATTGCTACTAGTAAGCTTCATCCTTTTAGCGAGTTCATTGTCTGCATGCATTCATCTATCATACATTATCCAACTTAACAGAATTATTTTGAGGACAGGTAGACCTAGAATTGGATGCCCATGATATGATATGTGGGACGGATTGTACAGAAACGCCTGGGCCGATTTATCACCCAGTCCGCCCCTGATTGGGACTTATTCAGCATTTATCACCACTTTAATCAAGCACAATTTCTTTCATTTGCTAGAGATACAAAAAAAAA
>JADKLZ010083161.1:918-20874 GCA_021533235.1 Biomphalaria straminea
CAGCAGACGTAACCTTCTTCTATACTGCAGCAGACGTAACCTTCTTCGATACTGCATCAGACGTAACCTTCTTCGATACTGCAGCAGACAAAGCAATGCCTGATACTAAAGCAGACGTACCATTCTTCGATACTGCAGAAGCCATCAAATAGTGTATAGTTCAATTATGATTTTCAATTGTTTGGCGTCAATCTGTTAGATAGGAATACCTTTTTGTAGACAGTACAGAGGAGTTAGGGTTAATTGTTGTTTGAGGGAGTACAAAGATGAAGAAACCTTTGTTTTTAAATGTGGGGAGGGGGTGGCGGTGGAGATGAGCTTTGGAAGGTGTCTAGTTCAAAACCAAAGAATGTAGACGTTAAAAATGTGTTGTTTAAATATGTCACAAAGTGATTGGCTGCTATTGCTAATTTCAGGCCTTTCTTGGTTTTTAAACAATGATGGAAAAGGAAAGGTGATTTTTATTAGCAATCTCAATGGCCGCAATGTTTTGTGAGACATTACTAAAGCTACATTTTCGATCATAAACCGACATGTGTTTTCAACGAGATCTATATTTAGGCAAAACAAGTCTAACATGACTGCATTTTTTTGCTACTGCATTGTCTTTTTGTTTGTTTCCAAGTGCAGCCAATCTTAGCCGATGGTAAACAAGAAAACAAACTGTAACAAATACTTTTTTTTTTAATTATAAGAGAAACAAGCTCACAATTACTTCAGTATTGTAAGATCTATTTCCCTTTTTCTATATAAAACAAAATTAATTAATTACCACAAATTAATTAATTAACTTTTTTTTTCTGACTTATGCAAACGTTCAACTTGATCCTAGATTGGGAAGTAGGAGAAAAAAACGTGTTCGACATTTAAAACAGATTTTTTTCAAGGTTTATAAAAATCCTATATAATGTTGTTGTTTTTTTAAATGTTTTATCACATTCGTTTTAAAGTAATGTTCATAGTAGTTCATACACCACTCTATACCAGTAGGTTACCCACTGACCATTTTTTTTGTAATTGATGCTGCAAATATGTGTGTAATTTGTGTGTTTGTGTGGGTAATAGTCTGCTATCAGAGGCGTCCACGGCAGTACTTGGCTCCAGGGCAAGTTTCATACGGGGCCCCTTAGCTGTAACATTTTCATTCACACACAATTATTTATGCTATTTGTTTAATAAACTGGTTTGACCCATTTTTATCTACACTGTTTTGGTTCTTCTTTTCTTTTCGAATATTTTGACTTGTTTTAGATGTTCTTTTAAAAATGAAGACTTTCTGTAGAACAAGAGGATAAGGACAATCATGAAGGCAGTTCATTATTTCTTTCTCTCATACACTAACTTGCCTCTCTCTCTGCCCCATTATCTATCTATCTATCTATCTTATCTATCTATATCTATCTTATCTTTATATCTATTTTATCAACACTCTGCCTCACTAACTCTTACCACCCACGCTCCCACTGACTTTCCCTGTTTCTAACTAACTCTCCCTTTCTCTGTCTCCCTAACTCCCTTACTGACTTACTCCCACGATCAGATGGGCTTCCATAGCATCTAAATATTGCATTCAAGTTGGCTTTGTTATTACCAGTGACTAATAAACGTTTTCCGATCACTAATAAGTTCAATGAAGCCTAAAAGTCAACGTATAGCCTACTATAACGTGGTATCCAGTATCAGTCAGTATTTGTAATCTCATTTGTAAGCGTACTGTGGTTTAGGTAATGTCCTTCTCCTGTCTTAAGCCTTAAAGTCCATTGTGCACTCAGCCAGCGTACACATCTCCATTTCTGTATCTATCTGTCGTAAAAATATAAAATACAGAACAGTTCGATAGCGATCCTACAATACCTTCGTGTTACCCACCATGCTCTTCAATGGGTCTAATTGCAACAATATGTGGACACCAGCGGATTGTTAAAAAAAAAGTGAGTAAAGTTTCCCTTTCAGACTTTGTGGTCTATAGGGCATATGATGTAAAGGTCATCTGATTCTGTGGCCTACGGTTAACAAGTGTCATGTGACCAGCACAACGATTAACCGTCTTTACTTTTCATAACTAATGTCAGGTACCCATTAGAGCTGGGTGGACTTAGAGGCGCCGAAGGATCCCGAAATAAAAATCCCAGTCTTCACCAGGATTCGAACCCAGCGGATTGTTGTTATTCTTTTTTTTTAACGTCACGTCACTGTGTTCGTGTAGGCTAAATTATCCCAATTTATTGGCAGAAGCAGAAAAAAAAAGCCTTCGGTAAGGATTTAATACTAAAAGAAATGCTACTCAAAAAATATTTTCAGAAATAATAAAGAATAATTGACCACAGCGACGCTGGAACCATACAGTGTACAAGCCAATACAAGCAATACAAGCGCTACAAAGACACCCTCAAGAGCTCTCTCAAGGAATGCGGTATCGACATTCATGGCTGGGAAGCACTAGCTCAAGATCGCTCCGCATGGCGAGAAGCTGTGAGTCTCGGAGTCTCAAGTTTTGAAGCAAGAAGAGTGGCCAGTGCGATAGAGCGCAGCACCAACAGAAAGCAGAGAGAAAAAGCAGGCCCACCTGCAACTGACAAAACTCACCCATGCCACATATGCGGCCGGCTTTTCAAAGCGAAGATTGGACTATACAGCCATCTTCGAGTCCATAGGAATTGAGAAATGTGCTCATCTTCGAACACGAAGGAGGAGCTATATACAGTGTACAGAGAAGTATGGATGCTGAGATGTAGTGTGGCCGAGGATATATGAATTTGCGAAGAGGTAACTGAAATCCTTTTAAAATAATTAAATATTTAAATAATCCAATTTTAAATAATAAGATGAATAAACGTACTCAATATGTAGGGAGGCACGGTGACTGAGCGGTAAAGCGCTTAGCTTCAGAATTAAAGGTCCCGGATTTGAATTCTGTGCGCCCCTGAGTCCACCCAGCTCTAATGGGTATCTGGGCACATGACACCCTCGTTAATTGTAGGCCACAGAAACAGATGACATTTGCATCTTCTGCCGTATTGACCACAAGGTGTAATGTATGAATTGTGCCAAATAAAAATGCAATGCTACTTATTTTTGTAGGGTATTTATTAGTTATAAAATAATTACTTTATTAATTTAACTTAATTGAGGAGTAAAAGACTAAATGAATAAAACTAACTCTAAAAGTAAAGTGCGCCTTTCAGGCCTTGTGATGGATGACGTAAAGGTTGCTATGGCCAACCTATTAACGAGGATATCATGCCCAACGGCCAACCGTCCTTAATTTCCCAAACTAATGTCAAGTTGGGGCAAAAAATCACGAAATTCAAAATCATATTAAAATTTGTTTCAACATTTCAGAATTTAAGGTTATTAGTCTATATCCTAGCCTGTACCTCCCCCCCCCCCAACAGGACAAAGCGGGGGAGGGGTGCGGGGGGGGCGTGAGCAAGTAGGTGCAAACCCTGGGCCACCGAGACGACAGCCATTCAGATATTGACTTCAAAGAAAAAATAGAGGCCAAGCTTGAGGCGCTTAAACTTGTCCTCTTCCAAAAAGAGCGTTCATCAGATCAGCATTGTATTTCAACACAAAGAACGAATTAGAAACAAGAATACAATGACAGGAAGCCAACTAGTCGTAAACATAGACAAATGGTCGTAGACAAGGTGTAAAAGCTCAAATGCATTGATAATTTTTATAATGATCTTCAATTCAGACTGGGTCTGGAAATGATCACCGAGGTAGCAGGTCTACATTATGACTACCGGAACAAATGAGGCATGCACACAAAATGCCTAATTTCAGCAACAGATAATAGGGACCCAAAACCGATTTTTTAAAATGGTCACGCAGCTTTTTTTTTTAATTATTTGGATAGAACTCGTGATTCTAAGACCGAGGATACCAAATTTATGTCTATAGTGTAAATATTAAGAAAGTTACAAATTTTTAAAAACGCGTTTTTTTTTATATTTTTTTTTGCCTTCCAAACCCGTGTTTTTGAAGGACGTTTTAATAGAAACTATAATGCCCCCAGAGATGAAACTTAAGAAAAACATTCATGTGCACACATAGAACACGCTCAATTTTTTTCAAGCTTGTCAAAAAATTATTTGAGTTTATTTACTTGTGCCGAATGTTGCATTTTATCATTTTTGGCATTTTTCAAAAAGGGAGGTAAAAAACACAAAAAATGTGCATTTTTAAAATTGTATAACAAAAAAGCTATAAATGCTACATGAATGTACTATATCTCAAAATGCGGGGAATTTATAGATCTACAAGAATAAACTACTTTAAATAATTTTTTATTTTAATATTTTGCTGTACGTATACAATTATATGCAATGGTTTACTAAAACTCTAAAATAAGCTAAACTTTAATGAGCTAAAAATATGACACCAGTATAGCAATAAGAACAAGTTACAAATCATAATTTAGATAATTCTCTCCTCTTCCATAATAATATTGAAACACATATATTTATTTATAGGGACCTGTGTAAGTGTATTGCCAACCAATGATGGTAAAAAAAGACATACAGTCCATACATTTACTTAGATTTCTTGACATAATAATCTATAAAGCCATTTAGCTGAAAGCTATTCAATTATTTCTTATTGAATCTTTAAACTCTATAAGCTGATTTGATAAACTGAAAATCAAAACTCAATTTGTGTGCAGAAATAATTTTAAACAAGGCTTTTTTTATATCTGCAATGTAATGACCAGTAAATTCTTTTCAGTAAAGCTCAACTATTCTAAACACATAATTTTTGGCATATTCACTGTCTTAACAAAGAATTCTACATGAAAATACAGGATATAAACTGTAATTCCCCAGGCTAATGAATTTTACCATAGAAACACATATATTTGTCATCATTTTCATTATCTTAATGTAGCAAATTTACACTGATTAGGTTGCATGAACTAGAAATATATAGTATCAAGCTTGAACTTTTTTTTCTAAAATTCACAAATTTTTAACCAAAATTAACTCCTTCAAAATATATTTTAAATTAAATAAATTTGATATAAAAATATTATTACTACCCAATGCCAATGTGCTGTTATTAGGCCTACAATCTCAGCTATCAAGCTGTGAGAAGTTTGCCTATTAGAAAAAGAGAAACATTAATATTTATAATACTTGTATCAGAGCAAGTATCTCAATGACATGTTGATCAAAATAGAAAGATTCATTTTAGTTAGCTACTTTCCATATGTTCTTCTCAATTTAAGATTTCATTATGATTTTAACTTTCAACACATCCAGCTTAGTCACTTTTTTCCTTCAACATGATCAACTTTATAGACTTTTATGTAGTGTATATTTTTTAGATGTAAAAGTTTCACAACTTTTCTTCTTAAAAAAATATTAAAGTTTTTAAAATAGTTTATGCAGCTATAACTATGCTTTCTGAAAAATAATATAATAACTAGGTCATAAGTTTATCATTGCATTATTGGAAAATACTGTCTTGTAATAATCAATAATTAGTATAAATAGTTAGATGTCTTAAAAATATGTTCATATAAAACCTACTCATCTACTGATCTTAAGTTCATTACAGCATTATAATAATCCATTTTTAATTTAATAAGAATTAAAATGAATTAATGCGAATATGATTTTTTTTTTTTGTGTGGATATTTAGTTAATTGAAGACTACAAAACAGGTTTATAGTGATATTGGGAATTTTGAACTGAGATCAGTAGTCTAAATATAATACCTATTGACTTAGGGCTACTTGACTGTTATAAAAGAAGATCTTTTATTGCAACTAGAGACTATAAAACATAAACACATAGATATCTTTCTAGATATTTAAAATTCTTTTCTTGGACCTGTCTGAGCTATCAAATTAAAATAACATACTAATATAGCCTAGAGGTTTTATTCTTGAAATGGGAATTATTTTTATTTTTTTAAATGCAGTTAGTTACTAATCAGAGTCTTTATCTAATTAGACCTAGGAAAACAATAGGAAGACAATATAAAAGAATGTTCTGACCTGTCATTAAAAGAGATTCTATGGAAAAGGACGTAGAGGAGTGGACAAAGACGTACAGTCATATAGTATAGATATTGTGCGGTGCCCCTACGGTTCGTCAGACTAAGGGATATATATAGTTCACAGTGAAGTAGTGTACCGTATGATGAGCTATAATAATAAAATCATCGAAAAGATATTTCAAATCTAAAAATTACATCTAGATCTATAAAGACAATTAGACTTAGATCTTGATATATATATCAAATGTATTATAATGTAGATCTAAATAGCCTGCCATATAAGCTATTATGCCTAAGATGGTTTCTTTTTAAAGAAGCTATTTGGTTTTAAGTTTTAACGAATAACGTGAAGAACCCTTGTTCCAGATGTCTAGACCAAGATTAGATCTAGACTCTAGACCAAGATCTAGATCTAGGACTAGCCTCTAGATCTATATCTAGATCTATACATGGATGTCAAAACTCTCGTAGTCGTACTCTATAGGTCTAGATCTAATTTGTAGTCCCTAGGTCTAGAACTCGAGAAATAGGTCTAAATCTAGATTAAGACTTTATTTTTGTGTACTGATGTCAATAGATTTAATTTAGTCTTATATTTTATCTATTTTGTATATATAATATAGATCTAGATCTAGTTAAAAGACCAGATCTACTCTATATTAGAATAGCTTCATTCGATGCCACAATTTGTTGATATTAGCAACGGATAAGGCCACTATGTGATGCGTTTCTATACATTTATTACAATCTATATATATATTCCTCAAAGAATTAGGTCAGACGGGCAACATGCAACAACAACAAGTAAATAGGGAAGATCCCATGGCGTACGCACCACGGTGTAAATGGACCCAATCCGCACTATTTCATTCACAAAATAGCATAGCATGCGGCGCAACGCTATTTTGTGAATGAATGTGGTGTAGTCTATATAATTCTCTTCTTCTTTTAATATTATGACAAAGTAAAATAAGTATTTTAAGATTATTGTGTCGTATGACTATTGAAACTAGAACAACAATACACAGATAGAGTCTACTCTCAGGTTTGACTTTAGAAGTACTTTAATTAATATCACAAATTACGCATATTCGTTCATCAGACATGATTACGAAAGGTAACTAATCTCTCTATTCCTAGATCTAGATCTAAAACTCGAATTCAACTCTAAGATAATAGAACTTCTCCTCGCAAAGATAGTTTTATGCTTTAGCACATGAACATACTAATTATAGTCCGTTTAATAAAATTAACATTCAAATTTGTTTTTCTAAAGCATTGTTACATGAGTGCATCTATATTCTTAATATCGCGTAAATTAAGGTCAATTAGCCATTTTGTTAGCTCCATTCATAGTATTTTTCATTCATGATTTCACGCTATCGCTTTACTTATAACAAGCAAATGGGAAGATCCCATGGCGCATCATGGTGTGAATGGGAAATATATTTTCATTCACAAAATAGCATAGCATATTTTTTTTTTACTTTAAAAAGATTTTAATAATGTCCGGAAATTTCCAGGACTTTTTCGACCGGCGGCATAGCATTTAATAACATTTCAGGAGATTTCCAGGTGGCTCCTGGTAAATCAAGAGAACGCGGGAAATCTGTTATGTTTTATAAAACGGTTCAATTTCATAATTTATACACCTAAAAATCAGCACGGGTCCAATGAAAGTGCGGGACCCACTGGGGTCGCATATGTTGCAGTGCCTAAGGCCTGCCCTGGAAAATAGCGGCGTATGCTATGCCGCCGGTCGACTAGTCTATATTATATTTCTCAAAGTAAATAGGTCAAACGTGCAACAACACAATGCAGCAACAACAACAACAAGTAAATAGGGAAGATCCCATGGCGCACGCACCACGGTGTGCATGGACCCAATCCGCACCGCACTATTTCATTCACAAAATAGCATAGACACATAAAGAAATCAATAGACCGGGAAAAGGAAGTAACTTCGTGAAAACACATGTATATATATATATCTACTGTTGAATTACAAAAGATTTCAATAATTTCCGGAGATTTCCAGCACTTTTTCGTAGGTCTATATTTAATAACATTTCAGGAGATATCGTCGCAGGGGCTCCTGGTAAATCAAGAGGCAGCGGGAAATCTGTTATATGTTATAAAATGGTTTAATTTAATAATTTATACATCTAAAATCTGTTCCTAGATCTAGATCTAGATCTAAAACTCGAATTCAACTCTAAGAAGATTATAGAACTTCTCTTCGCAAGTATAGTTTTATGCTTTAGCACATGAACATACTAATTATAGTCCATTTAATCAAATTAACATTCAAATTTGTTTTTCTAAAGCATTGTTACATGAGTGCAGCTATATTCTTAATATCGCGTAAATTAAGGTCAATTAGCCATTTTTTAAATCTCCATCCATAGTATTTTTCATTCATGAATTCACGCATTTTTACTTATAACAAGGAAATGGGAAGATCCCATGACGCAACATGGTGTGAATCGAATGGGAAATAATAGCCTATCCAAATCCGCACTATTTTCATTCACAAAATAGCATAGCATATTTTTTTTTAATTTAAAAAGATTTTAATAATGTCCGGAAATTTCCAGGACTTTTTCGACCGGCGGCATAGCATTTAATAACATTTCAGGAGATTTCCAGGGGGCTCCTGGTAAATCAAGAGGCCGCGGGAAATCTGTTATGCTTTATAAAATGGTTCAATTGCATTATTTATACACATAAAAATTAGCACGGGTCCAAAGAAAGTTCGGGACCCACTGTGGTCGCATATGTTGCAGTGCCTAAGGCCTGCCCTGGAAAATAGCGGCGTATGCTATGCCGCCGGTCGACTAGTTATAATTATTTATTAAATATCTTGAACCATTACTTTTTTATGAACTTTAAATCCTCCTCTTTAATTTGTATCAATCACTTTTACAAAATACGTTTTTAAAAAAATTAGGTTTACTTTCGAAGACACGACCCCTTAGAAACACAAAATACTTACAGATTTGTTACACATTAACCTTTCATTAACGTTGGAATATAAATTATTTTTTAGAATTCGGAATAAAAGAAGGTGAAAAAAACAATAAATCTCTAATGTTTAACATCTTATTGACCCATCTCAGACATTTTTCTCACAAATTATACGATGTAGATTTAATAAAAATAATTTTTCTATAAGGACTCATGTGTTGCTAAGGAGCATATTTGCACATTATAGCAGACTACGCACACAGGCGAAATCGCTATTTTATGCGTCTTGTTCGGCTTAAAATGGGGAGCATGTCAACGCTTGTTTTTTAAATAAAATGTACACACTCTTAAAGAAAAATAGACGGGCTTTTCAATGGTGACATTAACTAAACGATTACATGTCTTTATCGGAAAGAAATTCCATTTTGTTTTTTATTTTTTAAATTTCTTTATATAAAAACAATGTTGATCAATTAGATATTGGTACCATTGTAAAGCTCGTTCATTTTTCTATAAAATACATATGTTCAAAAAAAATATTCATTTGTTGACGTACTCCCCATTTTACGAAAAAACAAACAAGGTATAAAACGATCACAGCCGCTAGCACGATTATTCGGCACGGTGATGTTACGCGTAAAGGATTATCACCCTTATTTTTTAACCTACACGAAAAACGTTATACATATTATTAAAGGGCTTAAAATAACCTTTCTAATGGTACCATTTTAACTATAATCGGATATTTCTACTTAAAGATATGGCAGGGTGAAAACCGCCTAAATCTAAAAAAATGTTACGCAATTTTTTGAAAAGTGCGATTTTTGCTTCGGTTTTGGGTCCCTACAGATAAAGAATTGTTAGAAAGTTTACGAAGTTATAAATTTTATGAGGTTTAAAAATGCGAATGAAAACCAGGATAGAAACCTAGTTACATGTCATCTTGGGTCATAGGTCAGGGTTTAGTATAAAAGAAAATTAAATATTGTATAACTTCATTTTGTCTACGACATGGACGATATGGTGGTAACGACAGAAGGTAGGCTAGATCTATTCTTTTAGACATCTAAAACTAGATCTACTTCTAGAATAGGGGAGAGCCGCTAGAGATATAGTCACATAATAGTGAATCTAGTAGTAAGTAAATAATTTAAAAAAAAAATTAAGTAAGAGTAAGAGTCTATAGTCTATACTCACTATACTGTGTCAGTGTGTGTAAATACTGTAAAAGTTAAAAGTGTAATTATTTGTTGCTTGTAATCAGTAATGTTACAAAACTTAGATCTACATAATCATAAATACATGTAAATTGTAATTCAACTGTAATGATAATAACATATCCTGATATGGTGACTGATATGAGATAAGCATCAAATTCATATGATCAAGATTTAGACTAGATAGTCCTACTGACTCTGACGACTCTGTAGACTGTAGTGTAGAGAAAATACACTAAAACATACAAGAACAAGAACTCAGAAGAAGGGACTAAACTACTAAAGTTAACCAAACAATGAAACATACATTTACAAATCTAGATCTAATTATTAATTTACCTTTTATTTAAAAAAAAAACTGCTGAAGAAAGATTTAGTCTTAGTTACTAGATCTAGATCTACATCCAGCATTTCTAGACTAGTCTATAATACTAAATGTATATCACATAATTATAATGATATATATCATCATGATCATATTGTTAAGACGTGGGCTTGAACCAAAGAAAATAACTCACTGTATCTCTCTGATTGCTGAATCACAAGGCAACTATGATCAATCAGTATCCCGGTAAAAAGAAATAATGTCACAATCTCCAAATCAACTTTAAATATCCAGATTCACTAACACAATAGAAAACAATCCTCAAACCTCAGTCAAGAAATCCAAAAACTCATAACTAGGTTTCTTAACAAATTTACACACTGTCACTGGTTAAGGTCATTTACGCCCAACAGCATAAAAAAAATCACAGTACTTCGCACATGGAAAAAAATGGTTAGTCAGGGGGGAACAGGGGAACAATATATTATATATCTAGATTATTATTCTAATAATTATTATTCTAAATCTATCAGTATCAGAATTATACTAGATCTAGTAATATTAATATACATACATCATATATGTATGTATTATAATCTATATTTTACTATTAATGGCTACTCTCATCATCCAAATAAATGTCCCAGTCTTCACAATGGCGCAAATTCAAGATTATTATCAAATAGACTAAGTTAGATTAGTACAAGTATTGTTACCAGTTGTTGACTTGCAGCACCAAACTGCTGGTAGACAACTAAACCATTGTCTTATACTCAGGAGTTGTCTCCTAAGACCATGTGATGACTATGCCACCTATGTTGCATCATTAACAACCAATCGCTAACCTCATCCCTCCATCACCATAATTTAAGCACACTCACTATGTAGCAACAAGCCTGTACATAATTTTAAAAAATGTGGATATCTTTATTATTGATTCTATTTTTTTTTTAAATGTTTTATGAATCTTCAGTTGCTCTAGTCGAGCCCAATCCATGTCCACTCGATGTCCATTTGGTCAACTCCAAGAGGACAAACAAACCATCCAGTGCATTAGATTTGGTGGACCTTGCCAGGGCAGTACAGAAAGTGAGTAGATGTAAAATGTAGACTTGTTGAGATCAATTGTTTCAGATGGTCAGAGCAGTGAGAGAATTATAACCATTCAAATAGGTTTGTGTATCACAGCTCAAGAATGGCATCCTCAAGTTCTCCTTTCAGACCTTGTGGTATGTAGGGCAGATGATATAAAGGTAATCTGTTTCTGTGGCCTACAATTAATGAGGGTGTCTTTTGGCTAGTACAACGACCAACCACCTTAACTTTTCTCCAATTAAAATCAGGTACCTATTAGAGCTGGGTGGACTTAAAGGTGCCCAAAGATCCTGAAATAAAAAAAAATTCCAGGATTCAAACCTGGGACCCCTGGTTCAAAAGCCAAGCGCTTTAGTGCTCAGCCACCTTGCCTACCAAGACTGGCATCCAAGATATAATTAGCAGTTAAGTTTCTGACTATGCAAACAATTAATTACCCTCGTACTGTCAATCAGCCACTACTGCCACTTAGCATGCTTTCTTCTCCTTTGGCCCATACAATTGTAAGTTATTCTAAGTTATAAACTTTAATTTCTAAGTTCTAAGCTTAAAGTTTTGCTACTGGGTTGTTCTTGCTTTTAATTAGTTTTTTTTTTTTTAGGCTGATGATTTCACTAAAGCTAATGCCAGCAGTAAGCTAACAATCATTGTTGATCAGATTCGTTTTCTTCAAAATCAAGCACGAAAGGTTTGGCTTTGCTTCTTTGTATACAATAACAATTATCCAGACAGGTTTTATTATTGCTCATCATAGGAAATTTTAAAAAATTCAAATGCAAAAATTTTTCCAATATATTTATTCATGTTAACTGTTAAAATGGGTTAGTGGTTGACATACTTTTACACCCACATGAAAAATGTATTTTGTATTGAGATTGAACCAATGAAGGCTTTCATAAATTATTCCAGACTTTTTTTTTCTCACTTGCATATTTCAGGTGTTAGAAGATGCCAGGCGAGACACTGCACTACATCATGCAGCTTGTAACTTTGTCAAAAGGCCAGGCAGCATGTACTACTTGTATGAGAGAGAGTCTGGACAAAGTTACCTCAGCATGGTTTCACCCCAGGTACTTTTGGCATTTCGTTGTAATGATTTCTGGTTGTTGTTTTTTTTTTAAGTCTTTCTTAGAATTTTTTTTTTTCCTATCATCTGCATTATTGGTGAGGACATGAATATTTAGAAATATCTAGTTGACAAGTCTCCTTAATCCTTATAGTGAGCAGAGTCTATCATTTACAGAAATACATTTAATTGTAGCAATTCTCTTTCATGGAGAAATGTTGTCAGAGCTGGTACCACTATAGAATATTGTAGCCTGCCATCTCCAGTAGCCTAAATTCTTATGTCAGGAAAGTAAAGTAGACCTTTCAGACCTTGCAATCTATGGGCAGATGATGATTTGTTTCTGTGGCTCATGGTTAATGAGGGTGTCACCAACTACCTTTACTTTTCTCCAGCTGTTGTCAGGCACCCTTTAGAGCTGGTTGCACCCTAAAGATACCGAAATTTAAAAAATCTGTCTCCACCGTGATTTAAAGCTGGTACCCCTTGGTTTGGAAGCCGAGTGCTTTACCACTCATCATCATCATTGGCCTCCTTCAGTCGTAGAACGACTATGGTTCATCTCGCACACTTCCTCGTGTGGCTGTGTAGCCCTATTTTGGAGATTTACCACTCAACAACCTTGAAAAATTATGTAAATGGGCCAATACAACTGCTCTAGATATATAATTCAAGGTTGCAATGCCAAAACCAAGAGTACTTTATACACCTCTATTCAATTTTTTGTGACATAAGGTGCTATAAATTTCTTGAGCACTTCTGTAACAGGCTTGGAAAAATTCAAGGTTAGAAAGCAGAATCAATCATTTCTATTTAAGTGGGTCTCTCTACTTACTGCCAAGTAGCAAATGTTGACTAGTTACCTATGATATATTATTTCACTGGTAACCACTAATTTAAAAAATTACCAAAATAAACATTGTTGCAGCAAATAAACAAATTTTCAAAGTTGAACACTTGTGTTCAGTATATCTCAATGTGAATTCGTAATCAAGTTCCTTAATGTTATTACATTTTTTATCTATTTGCAGGAGTGGGGCACTTCATGTCCACACACATTTTTAGGAGCATTCCGTCTTGAGTTTGACCAGTCCTGGACTCCAATCTCAGATGTACAGCGTAAAGATGAAGATCTTGCCATAGTAGACAAAATATACAATGCCCAACTGGCAATAACCACTGGGCCTTTAACAGCAGATATTCTTAATCCCAAGAAAATCTCAAACTGTATAGAAGACTCTTCTACTAGTTCTTAACACAAATTTAACTATTTTTCCATTATGTACATGTAGCATGAAAATAAGTGAACACTTCAAATAATCTAAAACAAACCAAGTTAATTTTTTATTTTAATAAGATTAGAATTCATTGTTGGTACTTTCTAAGCATACATTTTGTTGTGTGCCTATCTATTTAGGTCACATTAGTACTAATAAAATTTTATATCAAACCCTATTAGAATTACTCATCTATATTTATATTTATAGAACCAAATGTAATACTAAATTAAAAAAAACAAATATTTTTGTTCAGTTTCTGTTTTGTTACTTAGTTGGTGTTGTAGAATATTTATAACAGCAAATGAACCATAGTTTCATTTCAATTTTGTAATGAAAGCAAATGTTGTTGTTTTTTTTATATATGTTCAAACTCATGTAAATAAATTTTTTCATTTTGTTACTGTCTACCATATTTGAAGTCCTCTGATGTTAATGAGCTTTTATAGGAACTACAGTTCTTCAGTTATTATCTCTTGCACATTGTATTTTTATTGTAAAGCTTGTTAAATCCACTTGAATAGGCTTTAAGTCTGGACATAGTTAATCACCCTGGCTAGAAGCTCGGCTGTGTATATGTAGTTCCCATTTAGGCTTAGTGTTTGGAGAGTATCCCTTTGGAATTCAAACAAATGGAATCATATTTTAAATTCCTATTAAATTATCTTAAGTACTTATAAATAACAAGCTGTTTGGACTTCACGACTAGAAAAAATTTCCTCACAGCAGTTTAAAATCTGAACTTGATAACTATGAATGTATTCACTTGTAATGCCACCAGACATTTCAAAGTGAGGTTCTGTTTTGTATACGTACAATCACCTATTGCTGCTCACTGAGAATGTATGAGTGTCTGTGAGAAAGTTGTCACTGTTATTTTATCAAGATGTATGTACATTTTAACTTATTTATTCAGCATACACTGCAGAGGGATTATAAATATACATCGTATATTGACATCAGATTTTGGTTTTATTTTTGTAGTTATACATGCTTTAAATAGAGTATGCAAAAAAAAAAAAAAAAACAACAAACAAACAAAAATATCATTTGTTTTTATTGCTCATTTCTTATATCTACATTCAAAAGTTGTATACATTAATTAATCTAAAAACTGCTGGAAAAAAAACACATTTTAAAATTAACCCAGATAATAGATTTACTCTCATACCTAGAAATATCAACACTAGTCAGACTTGTAATAAAGAGAAAAAAAAATCTTGACTAAGCAAAGGTCCTGTCTTATCAATGTCTCCATAGAGCTTACAAAGAATGTTTACTTAGCACTGACGAACTGGCCATTTAAACCATGTGAGCACATAAGGTGTGGATATAGAACATGAATAATATACCTAACATATTATGAGGTTTAATTTTAAACTGTAGTCCTCAAAGTACTAAAAGTAATTTAATTTATGGCGGCCCCCCGAAAGGGGAAAACATACTATTAGTTTTGTGTGGCCTGTCTGTCCCATTTAGATCTCAGAAACCAGAGAAAATGAAAATCGGATATCATGATACAAGTGCATAACTCTCATACCCTAATGCTCAGTGTTGTTTATACTAAGTTTATACATTAATAGAACATTCTTCCATTCCGAATGTTCATGCAAACAAAGTTGTAACCTGCTTATTATGCCGCATATGATGCAGACAAATCATTTGTCCACAAGGTGTCAATTTTTCTTTAGTCGTTTGCACCAACTGCTGCCAACTACTTTCCACTATGCAAGTGAGGGCTAAATGTCGCCTTATTTTTTTTTTCCATAGTAAGAGTTGGGCGAGTGGTGGAAGCTTTGCTTTATCTCAATGATAAGTCGTAACTCTGGAAATCAGAAAGCATTGAAGTTTCTAAGGAGTGGATGGACATGTAATCAAGGAAATCAGAATAGAGACTTTACGCTTGAACCAAGTTGGAAATTTCTTAGTTGAGGAAGGACATGAAGGAGTAGAAGAAACTCATCTAGTTGCTTCTAAAAGACGAGATTCCGTTCCTTTCGCTTCCGGAGAAAATAAACAACCAATTGGTATCTGGATGGATGAATACTCAGAAGAACTTGCATATCCCACAGTGTATTGTGGACAGTCTTATAAACCCAGTGCAGTCTCTTAGTAACTCGGTGTCGTGATCGTAGAGCTGCTAAGAAACCTACTCTTATTTTTATAATGTTTAAAAAGATTATAATGAAAGAACTCAATGATTCTATCAAACTTAAGGTGAAGCCATTACTGCAGGAATGCTTCTTGATGAAGGTGAACTTAATGCCATTATTAACCAAGAAAAATTGATTTCAGTTTATGAGATCAATTCGATACTCTCTTGCTTATTGGAGTTGGCGTCGTTCGGAACTGATGGCCAAGATTAGGCAGTTTGGAAAAGCAACGTTTTTTTTTTATCACATTTTCAGTTGCTGAAACGGAATAGTATCCTCTCCTGTGAATTCTTGACTACGTATCAATTGCCTGTCCGGAGAACTAAGAACGCCCTAGCCCAGAGGAAGTGAAGTTATGGATCAAAGAAAAAAAAAGAACGTCTTAATTCAAAAAGATGGTGCAACTTGCGCTCCATACTTTTTCCAAAGGGAAAAGGCTCTGAAGAAAGTTTTATTCTCACCCGCTGGTCCTTTTAAAAACTGTAAAGTGACACAGAGGTACTTTAGGAAGGAAGACCAAAACAGAATACGTAGATGATTAGATAGTTTGATCAAGTTTATTGACCAGATTATCACAACTTCTGTTACGGAAATTGAATAAGCAAGAAATAGCATAAACTATCAAATTCATTGCCATATATTCACTTGCAAAACGGTGTTTATATTGAGCGTAGGTTCAATTATCCTCAACCACCAATGGCGCATACAATGATTTTAGAACCTTAAGCTACACATTTTCCATGTATTAAGAAGTTTCAAAAAAGTACCGCAACAAGATGTTACTTGCATGTGGAAGGGAAATAGATTCAGTGAAACATTTGAATCCTTTTTAGAAAGACACAATCTTACTAAGAAAAATACACAACAGTCATTCGGTCCTGTCTTAGGTACGGCGGTCCTAAAACGTGCATTTGATGCTGTTTTGATCAACGCAGAGAATGAACGTCTGGGCACCTGCAGGGCTAACATGGATATTCAGTACGTTCTAGATGGATATGATTGTGCTTAACACATTGCATCGTACATAAATAAATCTTACAGAGGAGTGTCGCAAGAACTTATTGAGGCAGACAAGACAGCACGATCCTGGAATCTTACAGGAGTGTCGCAAGAACTTATTGATGCAGACAAGAAAGCACGATCCTCGAAACTCCCTTGGACCAAGAGATGTCGACAAATTGCACAAATACTTTCCTAACAAAACAAGAAGTATCTATGCAGGAAGCAGTTTGTATTATACTTGGCTTGCCATTTTCCTCTGCTAGCACAAAGTGTATTTTTATCAACACAAGCAGCCAAGAGTGAGGAATATTTACCTACTCTGGATCCTGATTCTGGGAATCTGCTGAGGGGATTCTGAGCCATTATCAAAACAGACCTGATTGGAGGACATTTGTCTCTCTGATATTGCAGCTTGCTATGATGTATTGTATCCGCAATAAAAAAAGGTGATAGTGATAGCAGAGATGAAGAAGAAGTCATTAGTATAAACAATGGTAGCGAAGACAACAGTCAAGAAAATACATTTCTTACACTAAATGGAAAAAGATTGGGTTTGAAAAAAAGGACAAAACCAAAAGATGGCACAAGCCTAATAGTTGTGAAGACAAGGAGGAACACTTTCGTGTGGTGCTCGTGTTGTTTTTCCCTTGGAGGAATGAAGCAAAAAAAAAAGAGCTACTTTGCGCGTCATGTAAAACAAAATACTTGATGAATACTTAAGTCATTGACAGTAAATTGCAGTGCAAAGGAAATAGATTTGGAACGACTTCATCAGCTTATTAAAAAAAAGAGAAAACGTTGAACATTCAGAATGAAAGAGAAAAAGAGCCACCTGAAAGTGCCCCTGGCCACGAAATCAAAGACAGGGAAAACTTAATGCTGAACTTTGGAGACGAGGTGCCGAATGTCTAATTGGAAGTATTCAAAGCGCCTGTAGAAAGGCCTTTAGAATACATTAAAAAAAGAGATTCGCTTACTCAATACGGAACAAAGGAACATTGTATTTGAAATTTTTCACAGGATCGTAACTAATTCACGGCCATTTTACGTATACCATTCTGGAGCTGCTGGTATTGGGAAATCGTTGGTGATTCGGATGATTATCGACACTCTGACACATTATTTTAACAGATTAGAAGGCAATGATCCTGACATGATCCGTATTCTTCCAACGAGCTACACTGGCACTGCTGCTTACAATATTGGTGGGATAACTCTTCACAGTGCGTTTGAACATGTGCTAACACAGGCCAGAGAAAACCTTAGAGAGACTAGAACGAAGGTGTCAGAAGGGTAGGGGACGTCCTTTCGGTCGGAGGGCGTCTTCTACGATTCGGTGTGAGCATTACTTTAAAATGGGTGCCCGCCCATTGTGGAGTGGTCAGTCACGATTTGGCAGACCACCTCGCAAGAACCGCGGTCGCAACGGCACGCGAGCATGATGAACCGTACACATACCAAAGTGTATGATCGCTGGCCGACAAACGTTTGTTGGCGCTTTGGTATGACGGCTGGGATTTTTCGGATAAGGGCTGTGAGTTTCACAATGAGTAGACCAGACAGAAAGGATGCGTGCGAAACAGGCCGTCCTAGCCCAGTTCCGAGTCGGATACTGTCCAATCGGTGTTTACTTCGGACGGTGGAGGGAAAAATTACGCCACTGCATGGAGGACGACGAAACAATAGAACACATTCTTTATGAATGCCGAGTTCTGCACGAAAGACGATTGGGACAAGAATTTGATAGAGAGAGAACTGATACATGTCCGACATTAGGGCTGTCCTTGTACGGGGACAAGGCGACCTTAAGACTCACTGCTCGCTTCCTTTCACGTGCTCTAAGGGAAGTAATTCCCAGCATGCTTCATTACTAATGGGGTTTCTGAATCGGTCAGAGAAAAGAAAACATAACTTTTAATGACAAAAGTGATTCTAAATCTAATATCACAAGAAACAACAGAAAACTTTTAGTACAGGACCCGAAATTGATCATCATTGATGAGATCTCGCTTTGTGGTACCGGTACTCGCACATTACATGACATCAACTATTACCTGCAGATGTTATTCAACAGAGAAGACATGTCCTTGGGGGGGGAAATCAATGCTTGCAGTCGGTGATTTCCCATTGAAGCCTGTATTTGACAAGCCCATTAATGAAACCGTTTCTAAACCAGGCACTGCTGTAGCACCTCCATTGTGGCATTTTTTTGAATTCTTTGAACAGCACTGCGTCACTTGTACAGGGATAGATGACTGATGGAGAAATTAAACTTCTTCAGGAGAGAGAGAGATAAAAAGGGATCCTATGGATGTGCCTAATGTCGTGCATCTATTCTACGCCAATGCGGATGTCACTAAATTTAACAACATCAAAATTATGAAAAGTAAGGGAGACCTTTTTTGTGTGTGTCACTGCTTTTGACAAGGTTCTATTACTTATACAGGAGAGAAACTCCTTGAAAAAGTTGCATCTATGCCAATAAAAGAAAAATAGGGTCTTGATATTAACCTGAAGATTGGCAAGGGGTATCGCGTGACAGTGAACGTTAATGTACGCGACGGCCTTAGGTAACGGTGCTGTTGGAGTTCTAAAACGTGTAGATTGTTCCACTTCTGAAAACTCCGCAAGAAGTTTGGCTTGAATTTAACAACGGTTTGAATTGGGAGCAAACTCGCCTGAGCTGGAGGGTATATCAGAAAACTAAAGGAATTTCTGAATCATGGACATCCTTGGACACGGCAAGCATGGCATTCAAGCCTAGTCGACAAAGCATGGCCGCATGGCATTCAAGCCTAGTCGACAAAGCATGGCCGTGAGGCATTCAAGCCTAGTCGACAAAAGCATG
>JADKLZ010083162.1:8095-18531 GCA_021533235.1 Biomphalaria straminea
AGGTCACAGCTGGGACTGCACAGCCACGGGAAACACTGTATTCCTCATTAATCTTCGGACTCGAAGACAAGCCTATTTTTATTAATGAAAAAATAATGATGATTTATTTTGTCTGAATTCGGACTTCGCAAAAAAAAAATAATACAAGTGCCAATAAGGAACAGCGTAGAATGTGAGTTTTAATTTATCTTTTTATGTTTTGCGGGACAGCGGAACCGCAAGCTAATCTGCAAGTAGCACATATAACTGCACCAGATCTAGTATAAAAAACCCAACGTTGGAATCCCTGTGTACATATAATTTTTAGTAAGATGATCAAAAATAAAATAATTTGTGATGATCTCTTGCTCTAAAAAAAATATATCCACCATAACAGCTTGTCTGAAAATGGATGAAGTTTTTAAGAATTCGTTTATAAATAGCGAAAAACCATTTTCTAATCAAGACGGGTAAATCGCGCTCGTTCAAGGCATAAAATTCTTCATTGTCTTTGTAATGTTTTTTAAAAATATTGCAGTATGCGCAGACAGGATGCGCAAAGACCTTGTTTTGAAGTCAGTGTTCCTTTAGTATAGTTCCATGATTTGATCAATAAAAATTATCTTATTTATCTTTACATGTTCTTGCTAGTAGTCCACGGCTCAGGCAGCTCAAGCCGTGCAGCACCAATAAAACACTTCCCAGCTCCACAGAGCTACAGACTTCTAACACACAAGTTACCAGGAAGGACTTCTTTCTCTTTCCTCAACTTTTTAGAACGCCAGTCTTGTTAATTTCCTTTTTTTTATTATGGCAGAAGAAAGCTTCTCCCTCTTTCTCTTCTGTCTCTCTCTCAAAACATTAGGCCTGATTTCTTGTCGCCTCTTGATTAGTGCGCAACATTGTTTAGGATGGCAGTTTGCAGGATAGGTTACACCAAGATTTCTTGGCATACAAATAACATTTCAGTTCTCAATAGACTTCTCCAAGAAAATGTTCAAAAACTTAAATTTTGTTTATTTTCTTCCGATAGCTATTGGCAAACAATACATACAAGAATTATATCCTACAAATTTTTTATCCTTTTTTAGCGGCCCCCGTAAGGGGAAAAAGCCGCTATTAGGTTTGTGCAAAGTGTCCGTCTGTCCGTCTGTCCGTCTGTCCGTCTGTCCGTCTGTCACACTCAGGGCGCCGAAACTAGAAGAGATACGAAAAATATTTTTTCACCATTAAATGCGGCTTGAAAAGTTTAGGTGCAACGGCTACTTTTAGTTTTCTAAAAGCAAACCGTTTAATTTATAAAAATTATTTTGCAAGTGATTTTTTAATAATAAAACACCAATTGTGAAGCAATTACGTAAATCTAAGGGAGGAAATGTTACTATATGAAATGCTCTGGGCATGTAGATATCACGCACATTTTTTAAAATGACTTTCTGTCTGTCTGTCCGTCTGTCCGTCTGTCAGACTCAGAGCGCCAAAACTAGAAGAGATACGAAAAATATTATTTCACCATTAAATGCGGCTTGAAAAGTTTAGGTGCAACAGCTACTTTTAGTTTTCTAAAAGCAAACCGTTTAATTTATAAAATTAATTATGCAAGCGATTTTTTAATAACAAAACACCAATTCTAAAATAATTACGTAAATGTAAGGGAGGAAATGTTACTATAAGAAATACGTAAGGCATATAGAGTTCACGCACATTTTTTAAAATGATTTTTTAGCAGCGGCTTTCGTGTACTAGCGTAAAGCCCGGAAATGACATGATTCTTAACTAATTTCTTAATTTTTTAAAAAATTCAGATTTTTTTAAATAAAATTGTTTAATACACCCATTATGATGTAACTAACATATTCTTGTGCGTTTTGTCTGTTGGTTGGTCTGTCCGTCACGGTTAGAAAAAAACACTAAAGGCTTTTGAAAATATGATTTAACCTTTACTGTTCTTTCAGAAATATTGCGATAGTTTAAGGATGGGAGCATACTGGAATTGAGCCAGGGACTTAGAAGAAACATCCAAAACATCTTGCGAATAGGCGGATTTGACAGGGATCCGACTCCGACGGGGGCCGCCTCTGAGTTTGTGTATTACACAAACTCTCTTTGTAATCTTGTTGACTCCGCTTTTTATACTGAAACTTTCGGAGCAAGCCACGCTGCACAGTACCCTTAATGTTTTGGTGAAAGGAGACAATTACAGCAGCTTGAGTGAACAGCCTATTATCTGTAAATTTTAAAGAGGCCTTCTCTGCTGAGTAGATAAGTCCTATGTCAGGTCAATGAATGCAATGTACAAAGGCATCCTTTGTTCTCTTTGCACTTTTCCTGAAGATGATGGATGGAGAAAAAAACTGTGATTCTAGATAGACCCGATCGGCTCCAGTGCTCCAGGTGCTCCAGTTGTCTTTTCACCGTTGACACAGATTGCAACGAACATGTGAAATAGAAGTCTCGATGGCTTCACTAACTGTAGCAAGGACATTGACATTAGTGAGAATTAGTGAATTCTATATCGTAAGGTTATTTCGCATATTTAAAATAAGATTATCTTTGGAATCTAAATATTCAGTTTTTTTTTTAGATTATCTGTAGTTCAGTGTCAGGGCCACATGACGTGAGTCTCTGAAGCTGAACGCAGAGCTAGAGAGGAGGATCCTAGCAATGGCATTGAGATGCTACAGAGGGATAACAACTTTGAAGAACGCATCACAAACGAAGATAGACAGGGTTACTGCAGCCATTGGAGCCCACGATGACCTGCTGACTATTGTAAAAAAAAAACGCAAACTAAAATGCATATTACAAGTTCTTCGGGGCTTGCAACGACCTTCCTTCAGAGAACAGTACCAGGAAAAAGAAGAATAGACAGAAAGAAAAAGCAATGGGAAGACAACATAAAAATATGGACAGTCCTGCAATTGAAAGAGGTTCTATCTCTAGACAGAAGGGAACGGACAGAAAAAAAAATAAAACCACGGTGTCTGTGATGTAATGTTGACAATCTTATGTATGTTAACATTTTGAAAAATACATGATTAAATCTATTAATCAATATGAATAAAGATGAACAAATGATGATACAATCAACAGAAAACAGTGTCGCCCCATCTGATACATTACAGACTACTACAATCACTACATACCCAGGCGGTGACTGCGCTGCTGCGTTCCCCGATGCCCCAGCTGGTTACATAAGTGACCCTACCACACAACTTTGTGCTGGTCAGCCTGCAGGGGGAGTCGATACATGCTCAGTAAGTATGCCCTTCACTTAGCTCACTAACTTCCTTAAACAGTAGTACTAGCCTACCTATAAATTCTAAGAATTTGATAACTTCAACCTCTCTCGGATACAAGTTAAAGTACCAATAATTTTCCGAACATCTCCATCATAGCAATATACACAAAATATCCCTTTAATTTTAATTAATATATCGACTTCCTTTCTTGCTTTTTTTTCTTTTGTACAATTCCTCTAATCACGTCACTCTTTCATGATACTTCTATCAAGGAACCTGTACCAAGTCGGAACCTTGACAGATGATCTCGAAAACAGCTCTAACGATTTTTATTAAAAATTTAACAGTTGAGGTGTATCACCGAGAAAAGAATTACTATCTCGTTGGCCTCATGCCGAAAACTCTAGTTTGACGTTATAATTTTTCAAAGTAAAAAAATAAATCTAAATGTAGCTTGACTAGGCGTAAAAAAACAAAACAAAACAAAGATGGCGTAGTCAGCCTTAGTGTACCGAAATTACACTATAACAGGATACATTTTAAGTTGCTTCAATTTGATTGAAGCAATTTCTAAGCTTTACTAATACTTTTATGCTAATCTAATTTAGATTACATCTACATTCTTAATCTAGAAGTAGATGTAGATCTAGACTTGCTCTTAAGAGATCTAAACCAGAAGTCTATGTCTAGAATTAGATATAGATGTCCATATAATGATAGTATCAATTAATAATCACTATAGTACGAAGTCCCCGGTGGCTTAAATGTTAAATGCACGCTTTCACTCAACTGGCAATTTCAAAATAGCAGATTCGATATGTGGTTTTCAATTATTTTTTTTTGAAGTTATATAATGGAGCTATTGTCTTTAACATTTTACAAAAAAATGTTTTTCTTGTTTTCAATTCAACACGTATTAGAAACATTTCATATTGCCACCATGCTGCGCTCTTGAGTTTACAACTTTTACTTTCCACCTATTAGGAGAGTGTAAGCTAATCTTTATATATAATTCTCTTGGTGGCTCAAGAGTTTGGACGAGAAGAAAAAGTAAGAAAAAGTAAAGGAAAGATTACTCTCTTATTTCTGCGGAGTCACCCAAAGAAAAATCCAGAGGGGGGAGAACAAGTATGCTACGCCGCCGGTCCACTAGTAGGAGATAAATGAGAACTTCCTGTCTCATTGTCAGCACAACTGGTAGCTATAATACGCGCTCGTTTGGTTGACCATCCCTGTCTGAGTGTTTCGCTGGGCAGCTGAAGGGCCTTTCTTTCAACACATTGGGAAAAGGGCAAAATAAATTATAAGTATTTACAATTAAAGTTTTGACTGCTTGTACAAAAAGAAAAGAAACGGTAATTATTTATAAAATTAACTACGAGCTTTACAAAAAAAAATTCTAAGAGTATTATTAATAACAACTATTTACTTTACAAATTAAAGTTTAACTCTTTCTCTCCGTAATTATTTACCACATTCTGGTGGAATCAACGTTGGTATCGTCAGTTCGGATAGAAAGAGTTAATATTCTGTATTTGGGCTCAATGGTTTCTGTGGTTCTTTCAGGGCGACTCTGGTGGACCTCTCTTCTGCTTGGACAGTGCTACCAACACATGGAACGTGGTCGGAGTGACGTCATACGGAGAGGGCTGTGCAAGGGCTGGTATACCGGGTGTCTACACCAACACATCCGCCTACTACAGCTGGATACAGCAACAGCTGCAGAAAACGTTATAATGTTAAGAAATGTGTCAGAAATAAAAAAAAAGTCTATACGATGAACTGCAGTTAAAATAGAAATTACGATAATTTAATGAACTAAAAAAAAAACAAACAAAAAAAAAAACAACAACAACACACACACACACACACATAAATGCACAAATGTTTTAGCAATACAAATAGTTTCTTCCTGTTACAGAGATATCTTAATATTCTTAATTCTTTCTCTACAAAAGCAAGGGTACTCTCTAAATTTCTTAACTATCATTAATCTGACTTCTAAGATTCATAAATATGTTAGACTAATGCTGGAGAATGCATCAGATAATTTCTGGTTATTAGATTCTAAGAGCGGTTAAGAAATTTGTTATTCTAAATCCAACACACTCTGATAGCCAGGATGAGGTGCGTACTTCGCCCGGTTCCGGCCAAATTTTGATGCCCGTTGTCGACACTGCGGGGATTCAGAAGAGACGGTGGTGCACGTCTTGCAAGAGTGTCCGCAGCTCCGCGAGCTGCGGGGAGACGTATCCGGTGGTCAACTCACTTTGTATGGAAGCTATGAGGCACTACGCCGCACAGCAGAGTTCATTTCCAGGGCAGTACGGGAGACCTGAGGTCTCCATGCCCTGTTTTTCATTTGGAGTTCATCTCAGATAGCCAGGATGAATTTGTTAACGATGTGAGAAGATAGAAACATGGCTAGATCTTTTATACAGGTTTCATTAACCAAAGTCCTATGAGAGAAAACCCATAGTAGCTAGAGAAACATAACGTAAAACTTACAATAGTTAGAGAAAAGAATGACTGAACTTTGCCAAGAAATGATCCGGCCATTATACGGCCTGTTAAATGATGCACGTATGATGGCTGCTCTTTGACCTAGAGCTGAATTGCACACAATGTTTCTGTGCCCAATGGTAAAAACAATCAAAATAGATAAAAATGACCTTAAAAAAAAACAAAGCTTATCTATGAGAAAGAGCTCCGCACTTACAAGTATATCTCTCAGCAATGTAAAAGTTATTTCCATTATTCAAAATCAAGCACAATAAATAATAACCAATAATTAATTGACTAATGGGTTAATTAAAAAAAAGATTAATGTTTTGTTAGGTACAATAAATAATCGTTTAAAGTTTCAACTTGGTTTGGTCAAAAGAATGTGTATACACTTCTTTAAACAGACAGACGAGTGAGTTGATCACTCAGAGGCGTCACTAGGCAGGTGCGGGGGGTGCGGTCCGCACCGGGTGACACCCGATAGGGGGTGACACCCAAGTGTAAAAAGGAACTTTAAAAAAAAAAAATACCAACTTTAAAATGTGACAGAAGCAAAGTCAGAAAGCTTAGAAATTGTTGAATAAAATTATTCTAAATGGGAAAACATCAATAGCAAGATTTTATTCTCTAATAAATAGTGGACATGTCCACAACGAGAAACTCGAGAGAAGACTGAAGAACATTTATCAGGCTTTCAAATTAGGAACATTTGGGGAGCAGGACTTTAGCTTCCAAAAATTGACAAGGACGTCATTGTTATGATTGACGTATAGATGGGAAAACAGAGGAACATCTTGTATTACTTACTATTGCTTACTATCGCATTGTTTCTTGCAAAGAAAAAGTTGGTATATGGTGGCGAACTGAATAAGACTTTTCATTGAATAATGATTTTTTTTTCTTGGGATTGTGGAAATGTAATCCAAATATGAGCCAGTGCTGAAATAATAACTTATATGATCGCAAGCCAGCGATGAAAAAAAAAGTTACTTTCCAAACTTGTACCAAAAATATATATAAATGTTTTAGCAAACCACTTAATTAAGGGATATACTTATCAGAGATGAGAAACATAGAAGCTGCAAGGTACTCTGGTATCTTGTATTACAGCACACCTAACATAGATCTCTGAAGTTGTAAGATATATTAACAGTAGCAATGGTAATGTTGAAATGACAGAAATGTAGAATATTCCTCTCAATGTGGGCCAAATCTGGTGTATCAGTTCTGAGTTCTGATAATTAAAAACGACTGAAAATAGATGGGCTTAACGTATCGATATGATGAGCTCAGGGACATGGTAATGCAGCTACAATGTCAAGGATTCATGAAGAAGTGCAGGCAGTAATAAACGAAGAACAGAAAAGAAACTTGAATGGATGTGTACACCGTTTACTTAAACTATGTGGTCCAAATTTTTAATTGGAAAATATTTTCTAATTATACTTTCTTGGTTCTCTAGAAAAAGGGTTTTCTTTCTTTGCCGCTAATACTAATAGATAGGATAATATAATTAATGATAGCGTGTCATATGAACAACTCGCTGGTGTGCTCATGGTGTTGCTGTTAGATCCATGAAAAAAACGAATTTATGAAAGTGTGATGGCGAAAATCTTTGCCGTCTCTCTGAAAATACAAACACTAGAGGCGCAGCACAAATATGATTGCCAGATGTCTGTGAATACATGCATAACTTTCATTGCTTGACTTTCTTATTGGCAGATGTACTCAAAAAAGTAAACTAAACACAAAAGTACCTTCAAATTAAAGTGTTCATTATTTTCAAAGTGGTGGCTAAGCTCGAGCACTTAAACATTTACTCTACGAAATATGTGAAAAGTTAGCTCATAATTTTATTAAGATAACTTTTCTCAAATCAAACTAGCATGTTAATGCAAAAGAAAAATACGTTTTAACAATATGAAAATATCAGGAAAGTATTTTTAAGATTTACTATTCAAATAGTAATATTATAATGCAGCAAAGTTTTGAAAGACGGCAACGAATCTCTACCATCCTTTGAATTAAACCTTTAACTGTTTCTTGCCAAATGCATGTTTACAAGGCGTCATGTGAAAAGAAGCTTTGCAAAACTAAATTTAACTAACAACGTTCTGTGATTAAAACATTAACTAACAACATTCTCTCATTAAAACATCAACTAACAACGTTCTCTCATTGAAACATTAAGTAATAACGTTCTCTCATTAAAACATCAACTAACAACGTTCTCTCATTAAAACATCAACTAAATAACGTTCTCTCATTAAAACATCAACTAAGAACGTTCTCTCATTAAAACATCAACTAACAACGTTCTCTCATTAAAAATCAACTAACAACGTTCTCTCATTGAAACATTAACTAATTACGTTCTCTCATTAAAACATCAACTAACAACGTTCTCTCATTAAAAATCAACTAATAACGTTCTCTCATTAAAACATCAACTAACAACTTTGTCTCATTAAAACATCAACTAACAACGTTCTCTCATTCAAACATTAACTAATATCGGTCTCTTATTAAAACATCAACTAACAACGTTCTCTCATTCAAACATTAACTAATATCGGTCTCTTATTAAAACATCAACTAAAAACATTCTCTCATTAAATTATTAATTGACAACTATTTTTTGAAATCAAATCAAGCAATTCTGTCCATCGAAAACCATATAAGATATATTGAGTTTAAAGTTTTTTTAAAATAATTTTTCTAATTTGAAATCCTGAAAAGGAAATTTAAATATTTATTTTCTAAAGTTATTGTAAACTTTTATATGTTAAAAAAATTCTTTAAAAATTTTTGTACCAATCCATATACTTTTCATTAAGTTGCATTTTTCATTAGTTGTCCTCATGAAACTACCACTATATGTGATTATAATATTCAAAAGTTTCCATTAAGATCTGTTTAATGTTTACTTAGGAAAGCATGCTCAGTTGGTTTTTAATTTCTTTCTATTTAAAAAATCGTAGATGTTAATGTATGTAATGATAACGATAATATGTAAGAGAAAAAACATAATCGATACTCATTTAAACTTTGTGGAGCAGCAATCAACGAACTGTATTATCGCGCAAAAAAACAACAACTGAACAACGATAGTTTTTTATCTGAAGAATAAGTGGAACGCTGGGGGGGGGGGGGTGACACCCTGATTTTACCGCACCGGGTGACACCCACCCTAGTGACGCCTCTGAGTTGATGTAAGCTTGGTAAAAATGTATCTTGTAGCCACTGACAGGAGTTACGTCACCTTTTCCTCTCCCGTTCTTAAGACATTTTTAGTGCTTTAATAGAAAAAAAAATTGCACAATTATGTCTTTAACCTGACAACACAAGAATCAGTAAAAAAAAAACCAACAACTAATTAACTATTGGTAATTAATTATTTTTTTGGCATCTTGAACAAGGGAAAGAAATTTTACTTGACAGATGTGGTGGTATAAGTTGAATTATAGTCCCCTTGAGGACTCTTGAGCCCCGAATGAACCTTTTATGGAAGTAAAAAAAAAACGATCATGTAAACATGATATAATCAGAAACGAGACAAACTATATTTTATCTAGATAAGCGAACAGACATTAAATACGTTCGTATTGTATTCACTGTATTGCAATGTAACATCTAGAGCAGTGAAGCACTGAGGTCGAAAACATGTACTCCATTACCTATCGTAGTGTTGTGTACAAAGATAAATGTGGTATAATGCAGGGGCGGACTGGCTGTATGGGCATTCGGGCAAATGCCCGGTGGGCCGGTACCCTAATGGGCCGGTAGGGTTACCTAAAGCGTCTCATGAATGCCATTTGGTCACATAATGAATTGTTAAAGGTTTTATAATATTCTCTTAACAAAGAGGCCCTCTGAACGTCGTGTTTAAAAAGAGTCTTTTACAGACTCAACATTGTAGGTCCTAAACTAATTTCTTTTAGCATATTTTCCGAAATAACGTAATAGTCTACATCCGTAGACAGTGCTACTGGAGGCTTTATCTTTTTCGGGCCTACACACTTAGCGATGAAAAAGCAATATAAGGGATAGATTTCGTATAAAAATATAGAGCATGCTTACAGTTATGGATACATGATTAAACTTAACATAAAGATTTTCTGGACAGGTAGGCCTATAATTGGAGGCCCATCGTATACTATACAGTTTATGGGCCGAAGTGTTATAGAAATGCCTGGGCCGATTTTGACAACCAGTCCGCCCCTGGTATAATGGTTACCTTGTTCAAGGCTTACTGGATACCTTATTATAGTACTAATTGTATTCTTGGGAGTGAAAACATAGACGTGGCCTGGGACACTTCGAGTCGTCATTTTCAATCAATTACACGTTTTTATAACAGCTAATTACATGGCATTATAACAGCTAATTACATGACATTATAACAGCTAATTACATGACATTATAAAAGCTAACTACATGACAATATAACAGTTATTTAAATGACATTATAACAGCTAATTACATGACATTATAACAGCTAATTACATAACAATATAAAATGACATTATAACAGCTAATTACATGACATTATAACAAGCTAATTACATGACATTGTAACAGCTAATTACATGACACTGTAACAGCTAATTACATGACATTATAACAACTAATTATGACATTATAACAGCTAATTACATGACATTATAACAGCTATTTAAATGACATTATAAAATCTAATTACATGACATT
>JADKLZ010083162.1:41181-56624 GCA_021533235.1 Biomphalaria straminea
GTTTCACCAATCTTGACAAAACTTGACAGAAATGTTCCTTGGGTACTAACTTAGACCTGTGTGTATGAATTGTAGCCCTAAAACAAACTTAAAACCCTAAAAAAAAAATAAAGTTGCCCAACTGTATTACAGATATACTATTTTATGGATCTAGGCTTTGTTTACAAATGTTGACAGGAGAAAAGATCGAAAGGATTTAGATCTAGATCTAATTTTAATAAATACACTTTGCACTTATAGATTTTTACTTTGACGCATGAAAATAGAAAATATAGTCTAATGATTTAATTACTTTACAACATTAACCTTCGAATTTGTGTTTCAAAAGGATTTTTACATACATTCGTTCTTTGTATCTGCGAATATAAAATCCTGTTGAACATACTTTCATTAGACATTACCGAAAGGTTACACATCTCTCTATTCCTAGGTCTAGGTCTAGGTCTAAAACTAAAGATGATAGAACTTCTCTTCGCAAAGATAGTTTTAAGCTTTAACACATGAACATACTAATTATAGTCCATTCATTTCATATTTTAATCAAATTAATATTGAAATTTAATTTCTAAAGCATTTTTACATGATTGTAACTATTATTCTAATATACCATAAAATAAAGTCAATTAGCTATTTTTAGCTTCATTCATAATTTTTTAACGTGAATTCACGCATTCGCTTTACTTACAACATTATTATTTTCTTTAATTGTTTCTAATGCACTATATCACTGACTTCATCAGCAATACGCAGGTAGCGGGTCATATCTGTCTATTATATATATATATATATATATATATATATATATTATATTTATATATATATTTATCAGGATAAAATCCGCATTTTTTTTTTCATTTTGTCTGTCAGTTTGTCTGTCCGTCATGTTTATATCGAAAATAAAAGACTAAAAGCTATTGAAATTGAGAGAGAAACAGAGAGAGAATATCAGATAAATCAAATACCGTTAATTAAATTTTCGGGTTTTATCAAGTATAAAAATTATATGTACCATAAATTGTGGAAAGATTTTTATACCATACTTTTTTGTTGGGAAGTTGTTTTTCTCAAATATTCTGAACATATTATTGAGACAAAATTATATTTTTAACGTTTAAGCAAGAAAATTAATTGTAGTGTAAGAAAGAAGTGTTATTTTAAATAAATAGAGTTGAAATGTTTCTCATAAAAATCCGAAACAACCAATTTTTGTAAATGAGAAGAAGATAATTTGTTTTATTTGTTAGAAGATTGATTTCAAACAGTTTTTTTTGGCGTTAGTAGATTTTGCTAATAAAATTCGGAACAATTTAGGCGACGATTTGTAAGATTATAAATGTTAAAAAGGAAGATTTCTTTTTCAAAACAAAATCCGGTACATTCTTAACTGATTTAAAAAATTTTGCTATATTTCTGCAAGAAATTTTCATGTAAAATAGGTCTAACAATCCCAGTAGCAGCTTTTCTCCCTACAGGAGCCACAAAAAGTGATTTTCAATAATCGTTTCAATTAAATCTCTTTCTTATTTTAAAAATCCTGAACAACCTATTGTCGATACTTTAAAACAAAAAGTCATAGGACATACATTTTTTAAAGTTGAAAATACGGAGCAGTTGATAACGATAAATAAACTATAGTGAAGTATTGTAAAATAATAAAATTGTAATATTATTAAATTATCCGGAACAACTTTGTAGTTAATGAAATATAAGTCAGTATAGAGATTCTAATTTAGTATTTATATGTAATTTACATAAAACAAACCCGTTGTTTTTGCAACGTTTAAGCATGGTAATAAAATTTAATACAAGTTAGAAGAGCAAACAAACATTCTTTGACATTGATTTTTTTTTTCACAAAACATCCGGAACAATCTATTATACATACTTAATTAACGCAATATTTCTGAAGGAACATTAAAAGTAAAATCAAATTTTTAATAGCCTTTAGTGTTTTATTTTTATCTAACTGACAGACTAACAAACAGACAAAAGGCACAATAACAAGATTCTTTCATTCTAATTGAGGCACTAATTAAAAAAAAAAAAAAAAATCTGATTAAAAAAAAAAGTTGAAGAAATTAGTTTAGATTTAAGTCATGGCCGGGCTTTTCGCTAGTACGCGAAAGAAAATGTGTTCTTCTTTGTTAGCATATTGTAACATTGGCTTCCTTGCATTTACGTAATTGTTTTAGAATTGGTGTATTGTTATTAAAAAATCGCTTGCATAATTAATTTTATCAATTAAACGGTTTGCTTTGAGAAAACTAAAAGTAGCCGTTGCACCAAAACTTTTCTTTTCAAGCCGCATTTAATGGTGAAAGAATATTATTCCTATCTCTTCTAGTTTTGGCGCCCTGAGTGTGACAGACGGACAGACGGACAGACAGACAGACGGACAGACGGACATTTTGCACAAACCTAATAGCGGCTTTTCCCCTTACGGGGGCCGCTAAAAACGCAAAATACCTAAGTGTTATAATAAATGAAAAACTGTCATAAGTCCCCATATTGATGAAAGTATCAAAAATTCAAACATAGTATTATGATTTATTAATAGAAATTTCTATAAATGAAATTAGAAAAAAAAAACTAAAATGTTTTTTAATCTTGGTTTAGGCCAATAATAGAATATGCATCCTCATCTTTATCATCTCAGCCCGTGGTCCCACCTGGGGCATAGGCCACCAACCAGCTTTCTCCAGGCATCTCGGTTCTGGGCGAGTCTCTCCAACTGTCCCCATGTCTTACCCATCTGCTTGGCTTCTGTTTCTAGATTGCGGCGCCATGTATTTCTGGGCCGTCCTCTATTCCTCTTTCCTTGGGGATTCCAGGTTAGGGCTTGCCTTGTTATGTTGGATGCTGGCTTGCACAGGGTGTGGCCTATCCATCTTAAGCGTCTCTAATGGATATCTACTTCAATGAGCTGCTGTTTTGTTCTTTGCCACAGTTCATTATTCGAGATCTTGTCTGGCCAGCGGATCATAAGAATCCTCCTCATGCAGGTGTTGATGAATACCTGGATTTTTTGGACGGTGGTGATGGTGGTTCTCCAGGTCTCTGCTCCATAAAGTAGTATCGGCATAACAATGGTGTTAAATAGCCTTATCTTGGTGGAGGTGCTTAATTCCCTAGATTCCCTGGTGTTCTTCAGCTGATGGAAGGTTGCTCGTGCTTTACCAATGAGGGATTTGACATCTACATCTGTTCCTCCATGATGATCTATAATACTGCCTAGATAGGTGAAGCTTTCCACCTCTTCCAGCGCCTCACCTTGGACTGTAATGGGTGTGTTGTTGGATTTTATTTTGAACACCTTGCTCTTTCCTCTGTTTATGGTAAGACCCATTCTAGCGGAATTGTCTGCAACAATATTTATCTTTTCCTGCATCTGCTGCTGTGTGTGAGAAAGGAGAGCTAAGTCATCTGCAAAGTCGAGATCATCTAACTGTTTCCACAGTGTTCACTGTATACCTTTCCGCTTCTGGTCTGTTGCTGTCTTCATGACCCAATCTATGGCTAGTAGAAATAAGAAGAAAGAGAGTAAACAGCCTTGTCTCACTCCCGTTTGGCCTTGTCGGTTGTCTGCAAAGCACTACTCTGCAAGTCATCACTTCATATGACTTCTTGATGATGTTAGTAATTTTTTCAGGCACTCCATAAAGTCTCAAAAGTCTCCAGAGGATCTGTCTGTCTACACTGTCAAATGCCTTTTCATAGTCCATAAAACTGACGTAGAGAGGGGAGTTCAATTCCATAGACTGTTCCAAAATTACGCGCAGTGTTGCTATAAGATCTTTCGAAAGCCGGCTTGTTGGTCACGGAGATGTGGGTCTACATCATCTTTCAGTCGGTTTAACAGAATACGATTAAAAACTTTGACTGGATTGGAAAGTAGTGTTATCCCTCGATAGTTGGAGCCTTTCTTTGGGAGTTTCATGAGGTAGCCCTCCTTCCATTCTGGTGGCACTTCTTCTTTTTCCCATATCTTGCAGAAGAGAGAGTAGAGAGGGTAGTGTAACTTCACACTTGTATCAATGTCTGTCTTTAGTGCTTCAACTGGGATACTGTAAGGTCCTGCAGATTTGCCATTCTTAGATTGTTTGATTGCTCTAGAAATTTCTTCCTTGTTGGGTGCACTGCAGTTGATAGGTAGGTCTTTTGTAGCTGGTATCTCTAGTGGATTTGCAGGAGTGGGTATGTTTAGAAGCTCCTGGAAATGCTCAATCTATCTCTTCTTTTGTCCTTCTTCCTCTGTTAATCGCGTTACCATTTTAGTCTTTTACTGGTCTCTCTGACATGGCAAATTTTTAACTCAAGAAAACATAAAAAACTGGTATAAACAGAAAATAGAGCAGTGGGATTCAAAAATCAAACGAATATTCACATTTGACCAGAGTAACACCTTTAGTTAAAATCATTTAATTTAGAAAGCCTTTAGGTTAGAAGACTCAAATGTAGTCACAATTATACCTAAAACGCTGATCCTTAATCTTCAATTTCAAAAAGAAAAAGAAAATTAAAGTTTACTGAGCAAGTGATTGGTTTAAAAATTTGGATCTACACGTTTTGATTGTGCGATGAGCAAAGTATACGTCTCGTGTAATGTCTGAATATTTGAAGTCTTTCTGAATGTTATACATTTACTATTAAGAGCATGACAATAAAAACTTATTGTGGAATATTACCTAAGGTTATTTTTTTAATAATTGAGAAACAATTTAGAACAAAAACCAACATATGCCATTCTAAATCAGATATCTTTTATTTTTAATTTACGTAAACTTCAAAGCTAGCATACCACGGATTAGTTTGACACTAACATAGACTACTGTTAAATTGAAAACATCGGCTGGACTTTATCCTTATACATTTTCACAGCCTGTTATCTCTTTACACTTCCAACATGTTTTTATTAGTTCAGAGTTCTAGCTATAAAAGTATTTGAAATCAGTAGTTCTTGTACAGAGACATTTTGTTATGTGAGAAGACATATCTACATATAAAGATTTAAACTTTTAGTGTCATTCAGAAAATATTAAAATGATTTTTAAAATTTTATTTGTTGTGACATCCTTTGGAATTTTTCAACCAATAAAATCAGGTTTTTATTTCTTTAATCTTTGTAATAGTAATATAAATGTTATCTTTGAACAAACTGTTATTTTTCTGTATAGTAGCATTTTTTATTCATGACAGAAGAGTGACGCAGACTACTTACATTTTATTGAGAACATAAAGTAGATCAATTAAAATCTTAACTTAAACTTTCTTATATTTAATAGATTTGGCTGAAGTAATGACCAGAAAAAGAGAAGAATTCTTCAATCTAAAATGTTACATTGACAATCAATATCAACCTGAAGCTCCACGGAACAGAACTCTTAGTTTTCATCCTGATTCCTGTAACAATGTGGTAGACAACATTTACTCCAAAGCTATTGTAGTGTTATCAAGTGGACTAGAAGTTATGTGTGATACTGAAACTGATGGAGGTGGCTGGCTGGTCATACAGAGAAGATTTAACGGAGAACTCAACTTCTACCGAAGCTGGCAAGACTATAAAAATGGTTTTGGAGATTATGTCAACGGGGAATTTTATCTTGGTAACGAAAATATTCATCGCATAACTACAAATGGAACTTACGAACTTAGAATTGACTTTGACTACAATAATAATAAATATTACGCGAAATATTCACGATTTTATTTGTACAGTGAGAACGAAGGTTATAAATTACATGTTAGTGGCTATACAGGGAATGCTGGAAATAGTCTTTCTAATCACAACGATATGAAATTTACAACGTACGATAAAGACTTTGATGAAAATGGACCACACAACTGCGCTGTTTTGTTTAAAGGCGCGTGGTGGTACAAAGGTTGCCATGATGTAAACTTGAACGGTATTTGGAAAAGTAAGGAGTACGGGCAAGGAGTCAATTGGCTGGCAACCACAGGTCATAATGATTCTGCTAATAGAACAGAAATGAAAATAAGAAAAATTAAGTGAACAAATAATGTTTTTTTTATTTCATACAAGACTTAACTGTTTTTATTTTTAAAAGCCTTACAAGCTTTAGATCATTTTATAATGTACACCAGAATTATAATCAGTAAATGTTTACCATTACCTTTTCCTATAACTTAGTCTGTTAGACCCTCTGGGCACCAAGCAAGACTTGTCGACCGTCTTTCTCCATTCGGGCACATCATTTACCATGTTTAAAACCTCTTTCAAAGGTAGACCCGTCCTCCCATCGTTTTCTCTTTTTCGTTATTTCCATTACTGTTTCCTGAAGGAATGTCTTTGCAAGGCCCTTTGATCATTGTAATAATGGCATAGATTTTAAGCTCGCAATTTTTGTTACATTAGTTAGCAGGTCAACATGAGGTCTGATCGCTGCTGTAACCGTATCTGTTATTAATTGTTTGTGTATGGTCTTTGAAAAAAAAGAAGTAAATATTTTATATTAATTTTTCATGTTTCACTAAAACTATTATATTTTAAAAAGTATAATCAATATTTAATGAATACGAATGGTTTTATTTTATTTTTTTGTTCAAAACATTTTTTTCTTAAAAAAAAAAAGAAAACAACAAAAGATTTTACTTGTTAATTTTAACTTAATTATTAAAAATAAATAAAAATTCCTTAATGTATCGGCAAAATCCTTTTTAAGGATTTTTTCCACATCCAATCTACATTTTTTTTCTACTTTTTAATTAATAAATAACTAATATGTCTGAAAGATTATAATTCAAGTTGAATGGAGAAGGTTTAATCTAAAAGTGTTTCAGGAAGTCGCTTAATTAGTTTGTGTCCGCGTTGAAGGCAATGATAAGTTCTATTCTTTTAGAGTACTATGTGTGACCTGCTTACTTTTCATTGATATTACCAGTCTCATCTTTTCGAAATGAAATAAAAAAATACTGCTAAATTTAAACCAAATCGACAACAAAGGAGCTATAGATACACAAGAAAAAAATCGACAACAACAAAAAACTGTGTAACAAATAATCACATTTAAAATGAAGCATCTGAACTTCTCAGTTACTACTCCGAAACTAATAAACAAGCTACAATTATTATTGTATACTTTTCAAGACTGAAGATAGATTACCGAGGGATGATAAAATGCATGTCTTTTCTCTGTTAAAAATAGATAAAATACATTTTTGTAGTAGTTAATTGTGTAGCCGAATAAAGAACTATATGATTTGGAACACTTGTTTTCAAGTTAATGAGTTTAAAGTGTTTCGCTGTTATGTTGTTCAGCAGGTGTTACAGAAGGACCAATAAGATAGAGAGAGAGAGATAGAGAGAGAGAGAGAGAGAGAGAGAGAGAGAAAGAGAAAAGAATCGTTACAATACGTTTTTATTTTTAAAATGGCACTGCACTGTGATGAAATGCAATGATTCAATCACTGGCGGATTAGGGGGGGGGGGCGGTAGGGCAAACTCCTTTCCAAACAAACACATTTTAGTAACGAACTCACAGAATTTGTAAACGAATTTATTAGTTATGTTAATAATATATACTGATTATTTATATTTCAACCAATCTTTAGATTATTTTCCTCTCTCTCATTTGGTGGGGTGGGGAAGTGGCAATGTCATCAATCCCCCCTCCCCCTCACCATAAACGTTCGACTGATGAGGGCGGTCCAATTTGTTTGTAGAAATTACAAGTTGTTAACAGTATCCATTAAATATCATGTGATTCAAACTTGTTATTCCAACAGACTTTTGTATTATGTAATACCCTTTGGATGGGAGGCGGTCCTACGTTTATGGAGAAATCAATATTTGTAAACAAAATAAGTTCAATTACTATATCATTTTTATATTATGTTGCTACCCTTCTGGTATATTGGCCGAACCGTTGAGGTGGAGGAAAGGGTGTTAAGTGCTTCTACTGTTCCCACTCTAGTCCTTGAGTGTGTGTGTGGGGGGGCAATCCTATTTTAATGGAGGAATCATAGTTTGTGAACAAAATTAGGAATGGAAGTGGGGCGAATCAATTAAAGAATTTAATTTATAGTAAAGAAATAAATTCTTAACTAAAATAAAAAAAACAAAATATTGGTTTATCCGTTGGGCGGAGAGAGATAGCATGTTTTACCATTACCGCTTGGTACAACCCTTTATCATTTCAATTTTCTATTGATAAAAATACAAATGTGTTAAAATATCAATATGCAGCTTATTTTATATTGATTCTCAACTAATTTTGTTCAGAGAAAGACCTCCAAATGGCTTTTTTTTTTTACTATTTGACATACATCAATGAAATTATAATATTCTCATTAAATTGCTCAACATTTTTTTAGCGGCCCCCGTAAGGGGAAAAAGCCGCTATTAGGTTTGTGCAAACTGTCCGTCTGTCCGTCTGTCACACTCAGGGCGCCGAAACTAGAAGAGATACGAAAAAAAATTTTTCACCATTCAATGCGGCTTGAAAAGTTTAGGTGCAACGGCTACTTTTAGTTTTCTAAAAGCAAACCGTTTAATTTATAAAAATTATTATGCAAGAGATTTTTTAATAATAAAACACCAATTGTGAAGCAATTAGGTAAATGTAAGGGAGGAAATGTTACTAGAAAAAATGCTCTTGGCATGTAGATATCACGCACATTTTTTAAAATGACTTTCTGTCTGTCTGTCCGTCTGTCCGTCTGTCAGACTCAGAGCGCCAAAACTAGAAGAGATACGAAAAATATTATTTCACCATTAAATGCGGCTTGAAAAGTTTAGGTGCAACGGCTACTTTTAGTTTTCTAAAAGCAAACCGTTTAATTTATAAAATTAATTATGCAAGCGATTTTTTAATAACAAAACACCAATTCTAAAACAATTACGTAAATGTAAGGGAGGAAATGTTACTATAAGAAATGCTTCTGGCATGTAGATATCATGCACATTTTTTAAAATGAACTTTTAGCAGCGGCTTTCGTGTACTAGCGTAAAGCCCGGAAATGACATGATTCTAAACTTATTTCTTAAATTTTTAAAAAAATCAGATTTAAAAAAAAAAAATTGTTTAGTGCCCCCATTAGAATAAAACAAGCATATTTTTGTGCGTTTTGTCTGTTGGTTGGTCTGTCCGTCACGGTTAGAAAAAAACACTAAAGGCTTTGAAAATATGATTTAACCTTTACTGTTCTTTCAGAAATATTGCGATAGTTTAAGGATAAGAGCACACAGGAATTGAGCCAGGGACTTAGAAGGAACAATCGAAACATCTTGCGAATAGGCGGATCTGACAGGGGCAGACGGGGGCAGCCTCTGAGTTTGTGTATCACACAAACTCTCTCTTTGTAATCTTGTTATCTTTAATTTGTTGTTACGTGTAATTGTTTTTCCTTTAGTACGCAATAAAAATTTATGCCACGTTTTATTAAGATAAGACTAAAGGTTTTATTTTTTTAGATGTGCATACAACATACCTTCTTTATTTAAAATACTTTTGTTAAGTGTTAGTAGTAAACACCATGCTTTATGGTAGTGAGTTCTTGTTAGTATAGTCTACTAAGATTAAACATATTTACCTACTCAAAGTACTCAAACCCACTAGGCAAGTAATTGACTTAAAAAAATTAAATCTATAAATTCCTAACATTGCGCCGAGCAAAGCTTTCTTCTCCTTAAATGTCCAAATATTTGAAGCCGTTATGAATGCTATTTTAAATTATTTGAAATTTAATTAATAGCAATAAAAAAAGTTAATGTGGAATACTGTTTAAGGAAAAATTGTTCTACAATTGAGTGGGAGAGGAAGGGGAATTTGAAAATTCCCTCGATTTCAAATTCCCCCGAGCCCCACTTTAGTGGGCCCCCAAATAAGTGTCATAATTTTTTTAAAATTTTAAATAATACGTCACTATCATGTAATCTTGCTTTTCACGTAGTTATATACGTTAGTTACCCTGTTGTAAGTATTCCAAATATATTATTAACTCATTTAAGCTCAATTTCTAGGAGTAACGTCCATAGCTCTGACTATCGCCGTGTTACTCTCAGAAAGTAACTTGGTATATAGGGTAGTTTATTTCATCATCCTTCTTACGGGCCTCGCGCATGACGTGTGTGAATGTCTTGTTTTGAATGTCTAAGCACTTAATGAAAGAGTATGTGCAACTTATTTTACTATGTTTGCATTCTGTTTTGCAAGGTCTTCAAGATAGTAGTCCTCGAATTCATATGTTTGCTGACGCTCGATCCTCCTAGCAACCTAATCTTCAGGGATCTTAAACGAAAGCAGATATTGTGTTTCTGTGTGATCTGACGTAAAGAAAAATCTCTCCCTATAAAGATATATATGAAAATTTTGTATCACACCTACGACGGCCAGGAGTTCACGTCTTGTGACACAGTAGTTCCTTTCAGCCTTTGACAAACTGAAGTAAACTATGACGCGTTCCTTTCTATCAACCTTTTGGGACAGGACAGCGCCTATTCCGGTATTGCTTGTATACGTATCCAGTATGAACGTAATGCCTGATATCGGGTAGGCCAGTATTAAGGACGAGATGAGATGCCTGTTGTACTTAATAATTACAAACCATGTTATATTGAAAGCTTTATTTCACTGAATGACAAACAACTACACGCATAGTAGAAATCACAACACGAAATACGAAATGTGGTCAGTACACAGGATAACAAATGTAAACAAACACTAAGGGGGAGGGGGACAATCCAAACAAGCAAATTCACGACATTTAAAATGTCAATAAAAAACTTAAATTTCTGCATAAAATCAAGACCTAAAATGCAGTCATCAGTTATGTTTGTAATAAAAAATACATGCACGAATTAGTGACTTCCAATTTAGAAGTTTAAGTTCGCTAGGTATCAGCTGTCCATTGGCTGTTTTCATGTAGTAAAAGCTCATTTTTGTAGCTTTATTATTAGTGAGCCAACAAAATTGCACTGACATAATAGTTCATTCAAAATAATGCGAAAATTCCCGACAGCGCAGACAAAATAGTGCATACCATTATGCAATCTGTATTAAAGTGCCGATTTAGTTAAGCGAAGATCCTGGGCAGCATCTTTATTGAGGACTCTATCTAAGACTAAACTCTGGACAAGCAGCTATTAGAGCAGTGGTCTTCAACCTTTTTTAACCCACCGCCCCCTTTTCGTATATTTTCTCTTTAAAAAATCTCCAGCGCCCCCTTAACGGATATATAATAGTAAAAAAAAATATAAAAAATTCGAAAGGTAAATTGTACTAAAAGAACATGTATTGATTAATATTGGCATTGTAACTTACATATTGTTAATTAATATTAAATTATTAGTACGAAAAATAAAAATAGCTTCATATACAAAAGGGTAAACTGATTGTCTTTAACTTTTCATACATTAAAAATATCAATATTAAGGAAAACCAAGAAAATAATATACAAAAGCATAATTAGACCAGCAGTAAGTATGCAAGTGAAACCCAGACTATAGCAAAGACAGCCAAAAATCAACTAAATACTTGGTAACGAACAATTCTTATGAGAATCTATACAGCCATACAAGATGAAACAGAGTGGAGGACACGCACTAACCATGTTATATTTCAATTGTATGAATACCCACCGATAGTGACAAAAAAAAGAAAAGAACAGACTACGTTGGGCAGGTCACCTTGAAAGAATGCCAGATAACAGGGGAAAGAAAATTGTATACAGGCGAAAACCAAAAGGCAGGCGACCCAAGGCCAGACCCCGAAAGCGATGGATTGATGATGTGGAGGCAGATCTGAAACAGCTTGGGGTAAGTGCGTGGAGACGAAAGGCTCAGGAGAGATCTGAATGGAGAGATGTGTTGAAGCAGGTCAAAACCCTCCATGGGCTGTAGCACAACTAGTATGGATGGGTGAATGTTAAATTATAGAACACTACTATTTTTTTTTTACATTAAAATTATACATTTACTCTTATATTTAAAAAAAAAATTCATCCCACATAACTAAGCTTGAACTAATGGGAACCTTGTGCCTCATGTTGTTTAACAATGTTAGAAATGTCAGGCTTTAAATTAGTCAAAGCAGGGCCTAGGTCTCCTCTAGTGGCTACATCGTCTATTTCTTTGTTTACTCATTATGTTTGTAACGGCACTAAATCCAGTTTCAGCCTTATAGATGGAAGGAAAAGCTAAAAATAGCAATTCCATTTTTGACCATAGTTTTGGCAGGAACAAATCGCTGCAGCCACATCTCTTCTGTGCCTCCTCTTTTGAAGTTAATTTGACTGGTGATATCAATTTGTAACTCTACCATTTCTTCCTGCAAATCAACTTGAACATCGGTGACGGATGTTTCAAAAGGATTAATCATCCATGTTTCAATTTTTAAATTTATGACATCCTGGAAGCGAGTTTCCATTTCTTCCTTGAGCATTTTCAGGTGAGTAGCATAGACGTCAATGTCCTCAGGCAGTAATTCATTAGTCAACGAGTTCTGGGAGATTGTAAAATTCCTTTCTGGAAATATTGTGGTAAAAGAGATTCAATTTCTCAATAAAAGAGACAATGATCTGCTTTGTATCGATAAGGGCTAACTTCTTTCCTTGCAGCTGCAAGTTCATTTCATTCATTTTACGATAGATACCTGCAATATTAAATAAATCTTTTTTGTCATTGCAAACAGATAAATCTTCCTGTTGCTTGAAAATTCCAAAATTGTATTGAAAGTTCAGCGAAACGAGCAAGGCAATTCTCTTTGGAAAGCCAGCGAACCTCAGTGTATAATAAGAGTTTAACATGTTGCTCATTATTTGTTTCACACAGCTGTTGAAAGATGCGCTCATTTTTGGCATGGGTTTTTAATTTATTTACAGTTTTTATAATCAGATTTAAAGATGAATGAAGTTGTGGGCTAAGTTGTTTAGCAAGAAGATGTTGCCTGTTAACCCTAACCCTGTTAACCACACAGTGAATAATAAACATTTCTGGATTTTATTTTCTTTTTTTATAAAACTTATGAAGCCTTTGTGGCGTTCAACCATTGATGGTGCAAAAGCTACTAAAACTAAATTTTGCAAAGGTATTTCATTTTTTGCAAAAAATGTCTTTACTAAGGTAAAAACAGACTCCCCTTTTGTGTCACGGGTAAGTTTTTCAGAAAAGATAAGCTCCTCAATAACACTGAAATCATCATCAAAATATCGCACATAACCAAGTAATAATGAAGAATTATCAATCAATGTTGACTCATCTATTTGCAATGAAAATTTTCTAGTTTGAAGTTTCCTTAAAAGCTGTTACTTCACATCACTGGCCATTTCATCAATCCGTCTTTGAATCGAAGTGTCACTTATCGGTAATACTTTCAAAACCTCATTGGGATCTTGATGCATCACTGTGGAAATGACGTCTTTTAAAGCTGGGACTATCAATATTTCACCGTTATGTGACTTTTGATTTTTTGCAACTAACTCTGCAATTTTGTAAGAGGCCAACAAACCGTCTTCTGCTTTGCTGTGTTTTCTTAAAATATTGTTTCAATAGTCGAGCGTTTTTTTTTTTAATTGCTCATGAATAGTTTTGAAATACTCAATGGGCTTGTCCTTTTTGTCAGGATGCAAGGCATTCATATGTTCCTGAAGCCGACTGGGTTTCATCGCCTCATTGGAAAATTTTTTCCTGCAAAGTAGACACAATGGAATACGTTGATCTTTAGGCGATTCTGTGAAACTCATTGAGAGATAATTTGCTGAATACTGGCGAGTTTTTTTCTTATTCGACATTGTCAATGCTTTCACTGTAAAATGAACATTACACTCATTTATTTTAACGCTAGCTTTATTGTTTAAACCAAATAGCATAAACACTGTTTAATATTATTTATTATATAACTATGTTACTGTAGATATAACAAACTATAATTTAAAAAGCTTATTACCTTGTTTTTTTACAAGCTTAAAACTGAGAGCCAAAATAAACACTTCCTACTGCAGTAAAAAACAAAAATGGCAATTGGTTTTATACATCTTAGAAACAAAGAATTCCCGAACTTTGAAAATAAAATGATTATTTGTCTATATATACTTCGCCAGTGCCGCCTTGAAGAGAATGTGCTACGTTGAAAACGTTTTTCTTTTTTTTTTTCTATTGTTTCTTCTCTGCGCCACCGATCGCCCCTTATGTGTCCAGCGCCCCCTTACCGCCCAATTTTGTGCTAATCGCCCCCGTACCGCCCCTTTGGCTCCCAGCACCCCCCAAAATCTCGAAATCGCCCCCAAGTGGGCGATATCGCCCCCGTTGAAGAACACTGTATTAGAGCATTCTCAAGCCTTTATAATCCTTCGTGAGAATGAGATATGAATACCACGCAACATGGGCAAACTGCATTTCTTTAATAAAGATACGCCGACGATAGGTTTTGGCTTTAAGGCGTGTCAGGTTTTAAAGCTTTCCATCGGATCTACTATTGACATATACAACATTTTCCAGGGATTTAAAAGCGCTGGTGAGTACAGTGAAAAATAAAAAGTTTATAAGTAAATTTAGTGAAATCAAAGGAAGACAAACAAGAAAAAAATACTTTAAAAAATACAAGCATATATTTAGTGTAATTGTATAAATTAGTATGAATAAACCATGCAATCAAGTATAGTTTATCAATCTTGTTTGAGATGCCAACAAAATACTTAATTAAGTAATTATTAGGTTACATTTTTTATAATTGATTCTTGTTTAGTCGTCAAGTAAAACCTAAAGTCAACTTGCATTGGGTGTACACACTTTTTACCACACACAGACAGATTACGTTTTTAATGGCTATCGTCCTAAAAACCTCAAAAAGATACAATTCTTCACAACAAATTGTAAAAAAGAAAACATATAACAACTATTATGTTTTTAAATAATGTTAAATAAAATTAATTTATACAAATCTACTTAATTACATTTTACTCTTACTTTTGATAAGAATTAGTCTAAAAAGAAAATAAACAGAAAAGAATAACAAAAAAGTTTTCATCACCCTTATGAAGCGATATCCTCTAAAAATCTAAGCTTCCAAACATTTTCATGCATTCTGAGATATACACATGCTTTAATACTACTACAGCTTTATATTCTTCTTTCTAAAAATAATTAATTAAGTCAGAAAGAATTATTAGACATTAGCTGATAGTAAAGTTGAGCTTTATACTCTTCTTTCTAAAAATAATTAATTAAGTCAGAAAGAATTATTAGACATTAGCTGATAGTAAAGTTGAGCAACATTCACTATATTTCTAGAGAAAATTTGTCTGAAATTTACATCATAGTTCAATAATCTTCTAGTCAGCATAATATTGTTACAAATCTCACTATCCAGGCTCTGTGCAAACTGCACCATACACCACCATCTTAAAGAACTTGACAACTCATGGCTCCGAAATAACTTAAAGGTTTAATGTCCATAAATAACAGCCAATATTGTACAATTGGCAGCACG
>JADKLZ010083162.1:56724-73315 GCA_021533235.1 Biomphalaria straminea
CTCACTATCCCGGCTCTCTGCAAACTGCACCAAACACCATCAACTGAAAGAACTTGACAAGTTAGGGCTCCAAAATAACGTAATAGTTTGAATTTCAATAAATAACAGCCAATATTGTACAATTGGAAGCACGTAACATAAGACTGTACAAATATCTCTCCGATAGCATCGTATCGCCGTATCAACTCTTGTACTGGTCTCTCCGTCTCGTTCCGGGCTTGCACTGGGTTCAACAGTTCAGGACTGACTTCACACACTAGGTTCGTTGTGTCGGACTTGATCACAGACCAAGCTCAAGACGCCAGCCGTCTCAACTGTACTTGACAGTACTTCGAACTGAACCGTCGTAATGCTCCGTACAGAACCACACCGCTGAACTGTGCTGTAGTCGACCGTGCTCTACACCGTCTGTCGTAAACCCTTTTCTTCACCGCCTTGACTGTGACACCTCTGCTCTTTATATAGGGTTCCTTCTAGCCTTTTCGAACCGGACAGAACGCACCTCGTCGTTTCTTGGTGGTCATATGACTATAATTCTCGTGACGCTCCTGAGCTCTGCTCACGCTGCCGATCCTTTCCGAACCATCATGTGGAAACTCGTCTTGGCTGACCGCCGTAACTCGTCACGCTTGACCGCAAAAAGGTATTTAAATGTCTTCTCATAAAATAAATACACAATTGACTCATCTTCTGTAAAACGCAAATCGAGTACATGGCAAGGATTCTGAAAGTTCTAACCTAAGATGAAATATTTATATTTTTTAAATATTGTTTATGATTAGATTTCTGATTAACTAATATTAGATATCATTGTACTTAAAAAGAACAGGAACAACATTGGTCACTCCAATAAGCACGTCGCTCATTTGTAATGGGGGGGGGACGTGCTCAACAGATGGAGAAACGCTTTTGTATTTTATTAAACATTACTTTTTTATGACTATGTTTATATTTGCAACATGTGTTTATCAGTTAATAGTTCTAAGTATAGATGTATTTTAAGAAATATATAAACAATAAAACGACAACATTTTTAGCGGTAACCGTAAGGGGAAAAGCCGCTATTAGGTTTGTGCAAAATGTCCGTCTGTCCGTCTGTCACACATAGGGCGCCTAAACTAGAAGAGATACAAAATATATTTTCTCCCCATTAAACGCGGCTTGAAAAGTTAAGGTGCAACGGCTACTTTTAGTTTTCTAAAAGCAAACCGTTTAATTTATAAAATTAATTTTGTAAGCAATTTTTTAATAACAAAACACCAATTCTAAAACAATTACGTAAATGTAAGGGAGGAAATGTTACTATAATAAAAGCTCTTGGCATGTAGATATCAAGCACATTTTTTAAAATGAATTTCTGTCTGTCTGTCCGTCTGTCCGTCTGTCACACTCAGAGCGCCAAAACTAGAAGAAATACAAAAAATATTATTTCACCATTGAAAAGTTTAGGTGCAACGGCTACTTTTAGTTTTCTAAAAGCAAACCGTTTAATTTTTAAAATTAATTATGCAAGCGATTTTTTAATAACAAAACACCAATTCTAAAACAATTACGTAAATGTAAGGGAGGAAATGTTACTATAAGAAATGATCTTGGGATGTAGATATCACGCACATTTTTTTAAAATGAACTTTTAGCAGCGACTTTTGTGTACTAGCGTAAAGCCCGGCAACGACATGATTCTAAACTAATTTCTTAAACTTTTTTTAAAAATCAGATTTTAAAAAAATTGTTTAGTGCCCCCATTAGAATGAAAGAAGCATATTTTTGTGCGTTTTGTCTGTTGGTTGGTCCGTCCGTCACGGTTAGATAAAAAAACCTCTAAAGGCTTTTGAAAATATGATTTAACCTTTACTGTTCTTTCAGAAATATTGCGATAGTTTAAGTATGCGAGCATGTAGGAATTGAGCCAGGGACCAACTATAAATCCGAACTAAAGTCTAGTGCGCAAACATCAAGATAAGGCAGGTTTATACCCTGCTCGCCATCCTCCGTCGTCCAGCGAGAAGCTAATTATTTTCAACTTAGAAGGAACTTCCGAAACATGTTGCGAATAGGCGGATATGACAGGGATCCGACTCCGACGGGGGCCACCTCTGAGTTTGTGTATTACACAAACTCTCTTTGTAATCTTGTTTTTTTATTAAAAAGATCTGACGGAAGTAGTGACCAAGAGAAAAGCTATTGCAGTGTTATCAAGTGGACTAGAAGTTATGTGTGATACTGAAACTGAAGGAGGTGGCTGGCTGGTCATACAGAGAAGATTTAACGGAGAACTTCTCTTCTACCGAGGCTGGCAAGACTATAAAAATGGATTTGGAGATTATGTCAACGGAGAATTTTATCTTGGTAATGAAAATATTCATCGCATAACTACCAATGGAAACTATCAAAAATTCAAACCAAGTATTAAGATTTATTAAAAGAAAATTCTATAAATGAAATGAGAACAAAACTAATCAGTTATTTAATCTTTGTTAAGCCAATAATAGAATATGCATCCTCTGTTTGGGATCACTTAACTCAAGAAACCATTAAGAAACTGGTACAGACACAAAATCGAGCAGTGGGATTCATATAACAAACGAATTTTCACATTTATACATAGATTCATAGTAAAGCCTTGAGGCTAGAAGACTCCAATGTAAAGTCGCAATTATACACAAAACACTGAACCATTATCTTCAATTACAAAAACAAACTCTAATAAAAAGAAAACAAAGTTTACTGTGGAAGTGATTGGCTTAAAAAAATTTTGAATATATACGTTTATATTTTGCGATGAGCAAAGTAAACTTCTAAAGCAATTTCCGACTATTTGAAGCCTTTATGATTATTATACATTTACAATTAATTGAATGACAATAAAAACTTATTGTAGAATATTGCTTTAGATTATTTTTTAACCATTGAGAAAGAATTTCGAACTAAAACCAACACATGTCATTCTAAATCAGAATATCTTTTATTTTTAATTTACGTAAACATCAATGCTAGCATACCACGGATTAGTTTGACGCTAACATTGTCAATATGTAAATTGAAAACTAGGGACCTGCGAATATTCGATATTCGATTCGAATTTCGAATATTAAAAGAATATTCGAATTCGATTCGAAATTATTTTAAATTTTCGAATGTTCGAATATTTTCAAAAAAAGTAATGCTTTTTTTTGTGGATAATTCAAGCTCGGTTTTGGTGTGCAACTTTCAATCAATGCTGCTTTAGATGCTCAAAAAATCATTCAGAACCTAATCAGTCATGTTCACAGGATTGCTGGCTTTTTTTCATTCATCAACTGTTGGTAAAACTATGTTGTCCAAATATAAAACTGATCAAGGAATGAAGGAATCAAAGCCTCCTTTAGATGTTATTACTAGATTCAATAGTACATATTATTTGCTGGAATGGATTGACCAAAACTCTGTTCCTGTCTCTCTTGCACTTGTAGAATGTGGTGTTAAAAAGAAATGTGCAAGAAATCCACCAAAACCATTAACACAAACTTTACAAGATACTCTGAAAGCTTCTCTTCCAATTCTAAGACCAACAGCAGAAGCAACAACAGTTTTGAGTGCTGATTCCAATGTCAGCATAAGTTTGATCTATCCTTGCATTTTTACATTGAAGGAAGATTTAGTGTCCAAATCACCAACAGGTCTCCAACAATTTTGAGATGAGCTATTGAAACAACTTGGAGCAAGATTTGATTTGACAATGGATCATCTCCTGGCAGCCACATTCATTGATCCAAGATTTAAACACTACTTATTTTTAGAAGCTGAAACTAAAAAAGCTGTCTTATTTGTAGAGACAATATTGGCTAACTCTGACGGAAGCAAAATTGGCAAAAATTCTGATGAATTGCCACGTGAAAGTCTTGTTCAAGACAGGAATAGGGGAAGCCTTATGGATTCAATGTTCACGAAAGTGCATGATGCTCAAGGAGATACCAGAATCAACAAAATTTCCACCATTTATGAGCAAATTAAGGATGAAGTCAGTTTGTATTCGAAGCAAGCAGTTGTAAATCGAAACATTTTAAAAGTATTAATATTTTTCCACTTTTTGCCAGAGCAGCTAGGAATTTGCTTGTAATTCAGGCAACAAATTGTTCATAAGAAAGAGTTAATTCAGTAGGAGGACAAATTATTACTGACCATCGTCACAATCTCTCGGAAAATAATGCTGAAACTTTGATTTGGGCCAAAATAAATAAAGATCTACTTTTTTAAAACGCGAGGGCGCGGTGGTTGAGCGGTAAAGCGTTTGGCTTTCGTACTGGAGGTCCCGGGTTCGAATCCTGGTGAAGACAGAGATTTTTATTTCGGGATTTACGGGCGCCCTTGAGTCTACCCAGCTCTAACGGGTACCTGACATTAGTTGGGGAAAAGTAAAGGCGGTTGGTCGTTGTGCTGGCCACATGACACCCTCGTTAACCGTAGGCCACAGAATCAGATGACCTTTACATCATCTGCCCTATAGGCCACAAGGTCTGAAAGGGGGAACTTTTTTTTAAAACGCCTGCTTTGCAATTTAATTATTGCTAACATTTTAGTGTGTTTCAGTATAAATAAACATAATATAATAAAAATTTTGAAGTTCAAGTTTTATTTTACACTTGTTGGTTGTCAAGTTTTTTCAAGAATATTCGATTCGAATTCGATTCGAAATTCGAATATTTTCTGATATTCGATTCGATATTCGATTCGAAAAAAAATTCCTGATTCGCAGGTCCCTATTGAAAACATCAGCTGGACTTCATCCTTATACATTTTCACAGCCTGTTATCTTTTTACACTTCCAACATGTTTTTATTATTTCAGAGTTCTAGCTATAAAAGTATTTGAAATAAGTAATTCTTGTACGGAGACATTTTGTTATATGAGAAGACATATCTACATATAAAGATTTAAACTTTTAGTGTCATTTCGACAATATTAAAATGATTTTAAAAATTTTATTTGTCGTGACGTGCTCTGGAATTTTTCATCTGATAAAATCAGGTTCTTATGTCTTTAATCTTTGAAATAGTTTTGATTGTTTTCACATTATAATTGTTATCTTTAAACAAAATGTTATTTTTATGTATAGTAACATTTTTTATTCATGACAGTTGAGTGACGCAGACTACTTACATTTTATTGTTAACATAAAGTAGATCAATTGAAATCTTAATTTAAACTTTCTTATATTAAATAGATTTGGCTGAAGTAGTGACCAGAAAAAGAGAAAAATTCTTCAATCTAAAATGCTACATTGACGATCAATATCAACCTGAAGCTCCACGGAACAGAACTCTTAGTTTTCATCCTGATTCCTGTAACAATGTGGTGGACAACATTTACTCCAAAGCTATTGTAGTGTTATCAAGTGGACTAGAAGTTATGTGTGATACTGAAACTGAAGGAGGTGGCTGGCTGGTCATACAGAGAAGATTTAACGGAGAACTTCTCTTCTACCGAGGCTGGCAAGACTATAAAAATGGATTTGGAGATTATGTCAACGGAGAATTTTATCTGGGTAATGAAAATATTCATCGCATAACTACAAATGGAACTTACGAACTAAGATTTGATTTTGATTATAAAAATAGTAAATATTACGCGAAATATTCACGATTTTATTTGTACGGTGAAAACGATGGTTATAAAATACATGTTAGTGGCTATACAGGGAATGCTGGAGATAGTCTCGTTTATCATAATGATATGAAGTTCACAACATATGACAAAGACTTTGATAATGATGGATCAAACAACTGTGCTGTTGACCATAAAGGTGCGTGGTGGTACAATTCTTGTCATAACGTAGACTTTAACGGTATTTGGAACAGTAAGGGAAACGGGCTAGGAGTTCATTGGCAGGCAACCACAGGTTATTATGATTCTGCTACTAGAACAGAAATGAAAATAAGAAAAATTTAGTGAATAAATAAAAGAATAGTATTATTATAAAATGAATTTATTTTTCATTTCATACAAGGATTAAGGCAGAAAGCCTAAAAAGTTACTATTTTTAGCGGCCCCCGTAAGGGGAAAAAGCCGCTATTAGGTTTGTGCAAAATGTCCGTCTGTCCGTCTGTCCGTCTGTCCGTCTGTCACACTCAGGGCGCCGAAACTAGAAGAGATACGAAAAATATTTTTTCACCATTAAATGCGGCTTGAAAAGTTTAGGTGCAACGGCTACTTTTAGTTTTCTAAAAGCAAACCGTTTAATTTATAAAAATTATTTTGCAAGCGATTTTTTAATAATAAAACACCCATTGTGAAGCAATTACGTAAATCTAAGGGAGGAAATGTTACTATATGAAATGCTCTTGGCATGTAGATATCACGCACATTTTTTAAAATGACTTTCTGTCTGTCTGTCCGTCTGTCCGTATGTCAGACTCAGAGCGCCAAAACTAGAAGAGATACGAAAAATATTATTTCACCATTAAATGCGGCTTGAAAAGTTTAGGTGCATCGGCTACTTTTAGTTTTCTAAAAGCAAACCGTTTAATTTATAAAATTAATTATGCAAGCGATTTTTTAATAACAAAACACCAATTCTAAAACAATTACGTAAATGTAAGGGAGGAAATGTTACTATAAGAAATACATTGCACACGTAGATATCATGCACATTTTTAAAAATGAACTTTTAGCAGCGGCTTTCGTGTACTAGCGTAAAGACCGGAAATGACATGATTCTAAACTAATTTCTTATTTTTTTTTAAAAATCAGATTTTTTAAAAATAAAATTGTATAATGCCCCCATTAGAATGAAACAAGCATATTTTTGTGCGTTTTGTCTGTTGGTTGGTCTGTCCGTCACGGTTAGAAAAAAACACTAAAGGCTTTGAAAATATGATTTAACCTTTACTGTTCTTTCAGAAATATTGCGATAGTTTTAGGATGGGAGCATAGAGGAATTGAGCCAGGGACTTAGAAGGAACATCCGAAACATCTTGCGAATAGGCGGATCTGACAGGGATCCGACTCCGACGGGGGCCGCCTCTGAGTTTGTGTATTACACAAACTCTCTTTGTAATCTTGTTTTTAAAGCATTACATCTGTTAAAATTATTTTATAATTTACACTAATAAATATTTCATATTTATCATTCATTTTTCATTCTAACTTCTATAATACGTTTTAGAAAGCATAATCGACAATTAAATATTATTATTGGTCAAGACTCTGGGGCTCCAAAATCCCTAAGTACGCCACTTAGGCTATTGCACTTTTCGCTCATATTGAAAAACCATCATTGCCTTGGCATCGTAAGTAATTTTAAGAAATATGGTGATATTGTATTTATTCCTACAGACTTCTGGTTCTCACAAATATGAAATCTTAAACATTATTTTCTGCAATTTCTTTGATTTGTTATATGGCCATAGATTTTAAGCTTGCGTTTTTTCACAGTAGTTAGCAGGGGTCCGATCGCTGCAGTTACCCTGTCTCTAATCTCCTGGTTTGTGATGCGGTCTTTAAATGTGATGCCTAGGATCCTTCTGTAGCATCTTAATTTCATTGCCAGAATCCTCCTCTCTAGCTCTGCATTCAACGTCTAAAACTCGAAAGCATATAGAAATGTGGCCATGACCAGGGAGTGCATCAGTCTGATTTTGGTGCCGAGGGCTAAGCCTATGTCTTTCCATATTAACTTAAGTTTAAAAAAGGCTGCTGTGAACTGTGCTATTCCTAACAGTAGCTCGGGTTTTGCTCCTTCATCCGAGACAATAGCCCCGAGGTATTTGAAGCTGCTAACGCTAGTTAGCTTTTTACCTCCAATACTGATGGCCCTTGTAAAGCCCTGTTGGCTATTGATTATAATTTGTTTTTTTTTTCCTGCATTTATTTGCCTGCCATATGCTGCGGATGTTTTGTCAGTGCGCGTCACTTGGCCGGCTAGTTCGTATTCTGTCCCTGCTAGGCCATCAATGTCATCTGCGAACGACTCAACAGAAATGACATTAAAAAGCGTACCAACTAGTGAAGGACCTCGCTACCTCAAAGCATGGAAGAACCAACACGATAAAAGACAAAAACAATTGATGCGTTAAAAAGATACTGCTCAGAATTGTATAACTTTGAAATCTCAGGAGATACAGAGATACTAAATTTTCCCGGCAGTTTCCAACATGGACGACTATCCGATTCTTCGCTCGGAAGTAGCAGCGGCAGTAAAAGCCCTGAAAAAGGGAAAATCGGCCGGAGTTGACAACATTCCTGGTGAACTTCTACAAGCGGGAGGAGAAACCATAACCATTATAAACGCACTCTAAACAATTTGCAACAAGATCTGGCAATCAGGAGAATGGCCCAAACCCTGGACCCAGGGCCGGTCCTAGCGATTGCGGGGCCCTATGCTAAACGGATTGCGTGGGTCCTATTATGGGTATGGATAAGGATAATACATGAAAATTAAGATTTTGTATTAAAAATAAATTCATCTTTGCATTTTATACATTCTTAACTAAGTGCAAAATTACGATCAAATTAACTTTACTTTATGAGCCTGTATATAGCAAACTCTTACAGTAGATCATCAAAATTCTGTTTTCTACATATGCCACGCTCAATAGCAAGAATTGCTAATTTATTCAATCTCTCTTCGTGTATTGGTAACCGTAAGTAATTCTTTATTAGTTTAAGGCGCGAGATGCTTCTTTCACCAGATGCCAAGTAACGGGTATTGTTTAAAAAATTCTGAGTGCAACAAATTAAAATGGGAAAGCAGTGCACCTTTCAATACAAGACAGATAAGCTAAATTTTGCATCAGGCGTATGGTGGTATTTAGTAGAATATGCCTTAAAGATTCCATTTCATCTGCTAATTCTCGCCCACTTATATCTGCTGACTAGTCTGCTGATGACGTAAATGCTTTTTCGAGGCTCCCGTCAAACTTTCGGATGTCATCAAGCTGAAGGCTCTTGAAGCTGTCAAAAAACCCAAATAGATTGTGGCTTGATTTCCCCTGTTCAGATCTCGGCTGCCAGGATTAAATTGCAGTGTTCACAATTCTGGTGAAGCAATCTACCCAGTGGCCATCTTCAGCTTTTCCAGGTGCAAAGTTTTCATCAGATTTTACATACTGCCTTTTCCTTTGACGTTTAAGCTGGAAAGATTGCAACAACATCTATGTTTCCAGCCAACTTCTGTCATAAGAATCTGAACAAACCCATCCATCAACTCTCAGTTTTTTTAGCCAAGTCATCAAGTTGTACGAGTCCAGGTTTGGTTTGCAACGTACTTTAAAGATATGTCTACCATTTTTTTTTCGGAAAATTCTCCAAAGTAATCTCAGGTGGACCTTTTTGAAATAGATATGAAATACAAGATCTTTCCATTTTTTTCTACCCACATGGCAGGATCATCCAGATTTCTCAATGAATCCACCACATTTAGCACATTATCTATAACTACATGTCGATCAGTTTTACATTATTGTCTTCTTTTCTTACGACATGCTGATCAGTTGTTGTTACATTATTGTCTTCTGACGACATTCACAACTGCAGTTTTTGCATTCTTCATAGATTCTGTTTCAGCTGTCTCACTACAAGTGATTATGTTCTCATTTTCGGGTTTTTATAGTTTTAAAAACGTATGTAAGGCGCCCATCTGGTTCTTAGCTGAAGCCTCTTTGGCTTCTTTCTTCTTTTTCCTTTTCCTAGCCAGATACATACCAACATCCCTTGACCTTTTATGTCATTTTCTATTCCATCTTTCACAAAAAAATATGCTAAATATCATCTCGCACTAGTAGACCTCTATCGTTCTAGTATAGTCTAACAGTGACTGATATTTTAAATCAAATCTGTTTACATTTAGATCTAGACATATATAACTTTTTCATTTAAATTCTAGATGTAGGTCTCTAGATCTAATACAAATTAAAAAAAAAAAAAACTCTTTTCATTGTTTTATGAGATCCAGATAGATTTAGATCTACTTTTATATGCCAGTAACTATTAATGTAAATAAAGTATCGGTTTCGGTTTAAATTCGCCCTATTATTATATTTGTATTTAAATTTGAAAGCTGAGAAGGCTTTTATTTTATTGTTTTTTTTTCCATATAACAAGTTTGTCTAGTTTTCAGAAGATTTTAATAATATTTTCCACGACTTTTTCGTATATTTTGCATTAGTATGCAATTACACCTATTCTTAGCGCGGGGCCTATGAAAGCGCGGGGCCCACTGCGGCCGCATAGGTTGCAGTGGCTTAAGTCCGGCCCTGCCTGGACCCCGTCATTCATCATCACTCTTCCAAAGAAAGGCAATTTACAACTGTCAAAACTATCGCACCATCAGCCTCATAAGCCATCCCAGCAAAGTGCTGTTAAAAATCTATTAAATCGACTAAAACCGATAGCAGACAAAATCATATCAGAAGAACAAGCGGGTTTTAGACAAGGTCGCAACACAATAGAGCAAATCCTAAATCTTAGAATACTCTGTGAAAAGTATCTCCAATACCAAGATAATCTTTTCCATGTCTTTATTGATTTCAAGAAAGCTTTCGATCGAGTATGGCACAGGGCAGCCTGGTCGACAATGGAAAAATACATTAATACAAACATAACCAAAGTTATCCAGAACCTCTACAAAAATGCCATCAGTGCGGTGTACTTCAGCAATAACATTGGAGACTGGTTCAAAACCACAGTTGGACTAAGACAAGGCTGCCTCCTTTCACCAACACTCTTTAATATCTTTCTTGAAAGGATAATGGAAGAGGCTCTTGAGTCTTGAGGGATTTGAAGGTACTGTAAGCATTGGAGGAGGAAGAAGAATAACAAACTATTACACTTTAATAATTTATAACTAGACAGAGGTTACCCACCTGTCTTAATTTACAATCATTGGTATAGTGTTGTTACGTGCGCAGCATTTTCTGAATGTGGGATGGTGCGAATGCGTGTTGAAAGGGTAGCGAAGATGGAATCCGAGAATGAAGTAGTGTAATCAAAGTTATTGTTGACACATTAATAATTTTATTTATAAAGCGCTGTTAACAAACAAAATGTAGGCTCAAGGCGCTGTAAAAACATTACAAACACAAACATATGGCATGACAAACTAATCTCAAAAGTTCTAAACAGATAGGTCTTGATGTTTTTCTTAAAAGTGGTGTAGCAAGTTGTCTGTCTGAGATCAATGGGGAGTGAGTTCCAAACCTTTGGTCCGTGAACTGAAAAAGCCCGCTGACCGTAGCTTTTGAGGAAAAAAGGGGCACCACTAAAAGCGTTGAGTCCATTGAGCGTAGGGCTCTCTGGGGACATATGGAGTAATCAGTTGGCTAAGGTACAAGGGCATTTCATTGTTATAAATACACTGATGGCAAAGTGTGGCGACCTTGTAAACGATTCTTGCTTTTGCGGGTAAATAATGGAACGTGCGCAAGAGCGCAGTAGCAGAATCTCGTCTTGTTTTTTTAAGAACTATTCGTGCGTCGTTGTTCTGAATACGTTGCAGCTTGGCTATTTTGTCGTCGGGTATACCTGCTAGCACGGCGTTGCAGTAGTCAAGGCGGGAGCGTATGAATGCCACAGCTAGCGTTTTTGTTGACTCCTTTGTTAGGTATGGTCGGATCTGGCCTAATCTGCGCAGCTGCAGATAAAGACCCTTTCAGAGCTGCCTTATGTGTGAGTCGAAAGATAGTGTTGAGTCAAAGAAAACTCCAAGATTCCGGACTACATGGACATAAGAAACCTGGCAGTTCGTGATAAAAAGAGAATCTGTGCTCTCGAATTTTGAGACGTTGTTCCGAGTGCCAATCTTGATTATTTCTGTCTTGTCTTCGTTCATCTTGAGCTTATTCTCAACCATCCAATCGCTCACCCTTGAAACGGTACCACTGATTTTCTCTGCCAGATGCGACACCTCTGAGGGTACTGAGGAATCGTATAACTGTGAGTCATCGGCAAAGAAATGGTATAAGATGCCTGTTGGCCGTATGACACCGCTGAGCGGATATGTATACATAGTGAACAGTACTGGGCCTAGAACTGATCCTTGGGGTACTCAGGACTTGAAGAGTAAGCTTGTTGATTCTGTCCCATTAACAACGACACTTTGGGTGCGTTCAGTCAGGTAGGATTCAAGCCACTTTAGGACGATTCCTGCTAAACCAAAAGTGGCAGAGAATCTGGCCATCATAATGTCATGGTCAAGCGTATCAAAAGCTGCGGACAAGTCCAGCATGGAAAGAATTGATATGTGGCCTATGTCGGAATTGTGAAATAAGTCGTTTAGTACCCTGACCACTGCTGTCTCTGTGCTACGGCACTTCCTATATGCAGATTGAAATTCTTCCAAGGCCCCAAGGGACAATACTGTTCAAGATGAGAAAGAATTTGCGCTAACACGATGCGCTCCAGAAGCTTTGACAGAAATTGTAGATTTGATACCGGGCGATAGTTTTTTAGACATTCCGGGTCAAGACTGGATTTCTTCAATAAGAGCCTGACAAGTGCATGCTTAAATTGCTGTGGTACAATGCCCGAAGTCAGTGAAGAGTTCACAATGTTAGTAATTGTGGGTACAAGCTCATCTAAACATTCAAGGAGTAAAGAAGTAGGGATGGGATCAAGGTCACATGACTTATTTGGCATCCTTAAAATAGTACTTTTGACATACTCTATGATACACACTGAAACTCGCAAAAAGGAGAATTTTAAAAGATTGGAGAGTGGTCAAGCTGTGATGAGAGGGAGGGCATGTCATTTCTGATCTGCTCAATCTTGCCAATGAAGAATCTATTGAATGAATCAGGGAGTTCAGATTTTGGGATAGATGACGGCAAACGTTCGTTATTTGCTCCCCCTAACATTTCAGCGGTGATCCTAAATAGCTCCTTTGAAGAATTAGAAGTTTCGTTTTTTTGTCGAATATGACTAGCTTTTGCATCTCTAATCATACGGTTCACCTTGTTTTTTTCTAGGATGTATATTTGTCGATGCATCGTCAGACCTGTCTTTTGAAATGTACGTTCGGCACGTCGGTGAATAAGTTTGGCAGTCTTTATGTCTTGCGTCATCCAGGGTGCAGACGGCCTAACTGAGACTGTACGAGTGACAAGAGGTGCATGGCTGTCCAGCAACTTTTTCAAGCAAGAATTGTAATTGCTCAGAACGTCTGTGTTGCTCTGTTGCAACAGCAAAGAGGTCACATCCATTTTGAATGAGGCAATGTCTATGGCTTTAAGTTTACGGGAAGTCAATTTTTCTTTGGCCTTTTTGCTTTTGTTAGGCGCATTTCCAAGTGCACAAGAAAATGATCTGACAAGCCACGGTCTAAGACATTCACATTGGCTATAAGTTCACTTGCATTTGTAACAATCCAGTCGAGAGTATGGCCTTTAACGTGTGTTGGAACATTTATCAGCTAGTCTAAGTTGCGGTCCAGAAGCGCATTTTTCAGCGACACCGCGTATGTCTCCTTTTCACTGTCAAAATGCAAGGTCACATCGCCTATGACAAATATATCTTTTGTTGCTACGTGACTGTCAAGGAGGTCTTGAAATTCTTCTATAAAAACTTTTATTGTCAATTTATTTCTTTTGCTTGGTGGTGGGCGGTACAAGAAAATAAAAGTCAGTGTTCTACTGCGGTGGGAAAGGCGAAACTCGCACATCTCAAAGGTGGTGTATGTTGAGCTGTCAGGTCTTATTGTTATACACTTGGCTAGACTATCTTTGTAGAGTATTGCTAGACCCCCTCCGCTGCCTGTTTTTCGAGGTTTTAATTATTAATTATTAATTGTACCTCAAGATTAAAGCCATTATATTCTACCATACATGAGTCCGTTATTGTATAAGTAAAAGTCTCATCAGCTCGTAACAAGTGTATTAGAATCTATTGTACTAAATATTAATGTTATCTGTAAACCATCTACGTGAATGAAGAAATAGATCAAAGCTTTGATGATTTTTCGAAAGGCTTGAATAATAGTGCACAAATAAATGCTATATTATTTATATATGTTAAGGCTTTTGACAAAGTTTACCACCATAGTTTGTTTTAAGTTTTTCAATATTTTGGCATTGATGGTATATTGCATCAGCGGATTACACATTTTCCAATAGGGAGAGAACAAACTGTAATAATAAATTGCGCCAAATATACACCAATAACTATAAATTCATGTGTTTCGCAAGTAACAGTCTTAGGTCCAGTACTATTTTTATGTACATGATTTAATTGATTTTACAAATTGCATTAGTAAAGGAACAAAAGTCATTATTTGCAGACAGGGCCGCCGCGAGGGTTGTGGCCGCCGGCGTGCAAACTTAATAATGCCGCTTCACACCCTTTTCTTTTCTTGTTAGAAACACAAATTCATTCAGACTGAATTGGCCACGGTACCAACGGTGCTCTTTGATTTAAGTCTTTCTCTCCAGATTGACGACACCATCGTTGATGTACCCCACCCAATTAATTAATTTTTGGGTTTTTTAAATTTAATAAATATTATATAAATAGGACATGCATTTATCTATACCACTTCTAATATTTTCTAATTAAAACGAAAACGTAGTTGAAGTTTAACTCTATCAGGCTAGTGAAATACCAAAGGGATAAAATGAATAATTTCATCTGAACGCGGAAAATAATTATGGAGAGATAGAGTTAAATCCATTTTTATAAACCATTCCTTTTTTCCATTTATTTTCATCGTTATCGTATCCCCATGCCCTCTTAGTATTTATATACAGCACTAAATAGGAGTCGGTTGTTGCTTTTTTTTTTAAATAGTGTTGCCTACGTAATTTTTAAGCGTTCTTAAAGGTTCCACTTAGAGATTAAAGATGCGGAAGGATTCCTCTCTAATCGACAAGGGGTTTGATTCCTGTCTAAGCGATTGCTAAGCTTGTTCTGGCGTTTTTAACTTCATAAATCCTTTTTCCTGGATCTAAAACGCCTATTACTCAAACTAAGATGAAATAATTTAAAAAGAGGGCCCAATATTTTTTTAGGACGCACTATTCTTCCTAATAATAAGTAGAATAATAAAGAAGCAACCCTTGAAAATAGTATCCAGGCTCTCTGCAAACTGCACCACATTACACCAACAACTTAAATAACTTTTCAATTCAGGGCTCCAAAATTACGTAACAGTTTAATGTTCAATAAACCACAACAATACTGTACAATTGGCAACAACGTAACAAAGACAGTACAAAGGTTTCACACTCTGACGTATCAATTCTTTAAAGCTGTATCAACTCTCCGCCTCTTCTTCGACTTGCACTCGATTCTCTGTTTCGGACTAGTTCTTGGCTCCGACATTGACTCGTACTTGTGAAGTTGCGAGGTATCGTGAAGCGACTTTACTTGGACACCTTCGCTCTTTATATAGGGTCCCTGCTGGCCTTCTAGAACTGGACGAACATCGCTCAACCATTCTCCTTGAGAACATGGCTGCATCGTTCGTGACACTCCCTATAGATGTTTAATTAAACTTCGCGAGTAATATATCGCAGTTGACGTCCCGGCTCGTCACGGGTGACAGCTCGTTTAGCGCTGGATTAATCGCTGGGTCGATTTGTGTCGGCTAGCTACACACATGCCACTATCATTATCTTTGCCACCACCAGGGTTATAACAGTACTAGTCGACAGGTGGAGTAGCATACGCTGTTATTTTGCAGGGCCGGCTTTAGGTCACTGCAACCTATGCAACAGCAGTCTGTCCCTTGCGCTAATTTTAGTTGTATAAATTATTAAATTAAACCATTTTATAACATATAACAGATTTCCCGCGCCATCATGCCTATTTACCAGGAGTTCCTTGAAATCTCCTGAAATTGCAAAATATACAAAAAAAATATAAAAAAATCCTGAAAATATTAAAAAAATATTAAAAAGTTTTGAAAACTCAAAAAAAACATCCCTTGAAATATAAAGATAAAAATTGTCATTTTAGGGTGTCATTCAAAATGGAAAACGTCTATCCTACTCGCGATGAAAAAAAACAGCATTATCCTATACCCGTATTTGCGGAATCTGGTATAAGAAACTTCTCGCGCCTCAAACTAATGATTATTACTTGAGGTCCACGATTCTCGAAGATAGATTGAAACATTTGGCAATTCTTGCTATTGAGCTTGATCTATGTAGGAAACATTTTTTTCTGATATACTGTATGACTTCGCTACACGCAAGGCTCGTAATGTAATTATGTACGTAGTAAAAATGTATTTCCTAATACAAACTCTTATGTTTCACGTATTATCCGCTAAACTACCCAAACTTGCCCCCACGAAATCCGTTTCGCCTAGGGCCATACAACGGTTGAGCCCGCCCTGCTACTTAGTGATGGTTGAATACGTGTACTCCTCCCCCACATATCTTTTTTTTTCGCTGCAAAAACTACCTAGGGTAGAAAACAAAATGTCTTCTTTCCATGACTTCTTGGTCACAAAGGTTAAGTCCGGCCCTGTTATTTTGTGACGGGTGAATACTAATTCTTCTTCCCCCTGGGTAACATGCACAAATAAATGAGTAATCTTCTTTTTACTTATTTTCCATACTCTTGAACCAAGAAGAGATCAATCAATCAATCAATCAATCAATCAATCTATCTATCTATC
>JADKLZ010083162.1:74886-87728 GCA_021533235.1 Biomphalaria straminea
ACGGATGACACTCACGTTACGTATCAGTGAGAACAAACCTTTTTAGTGGTGAAACGGATGACACTCACATTACGTATTAGTGAGTACAAACCTTTTTAGTGATGAAACGGATGACACTCACATTACGTATCAGTGAGAACAAACCTTTTTAGTGGTGAAACGGATGACACTCACATCACGTATTAGTGAGTACAAACCTTTTTAGTGATGAAACGGATGACACTCACATTACGTAATCGTCGCACAGATGAACATCTAAATTCATGGCTCAAACTCGTGTATGCACACGGATATTTGAAAGTTGGTTTAGGATAAACTTTCATGAATTAATGTAAGTACTAGATTGAATGGTGTATAATACAAACGGTTTATAAACAATTCCTGTTGTGTTTTTTAATTGTTGCTTTGATTTGTTAATGTGGCCCGCGACACGACAGTCGTAAATTAAAATGGCCAGCCGACCGAATAAGGTTTAGCATCACTGAATTTAACAATCATTCTGCACCTTGCTATCTCACAAAGCAACAATTTAATACGCACAACAATTGAACCCACTGTCGACTCTGGTCCCCAGAAGCACTAAAGCAAATTAACAAAGTATATGCGTTTGAAATTGTTCACCAAACAAACATTAGTACTAGAATACAATAAGATACACACTGACAGTTTTCTATAGGGTTTCAGTGTTTCAGTGTTGGTGTTACATTTTCGTATTGTGGTTATGATGCTACCCTCAACATCCTCATCGTTGATAATCAGTCTATTTGGTTGTAGATCCTCGTATTTCCTTAAACATTGTTAAAGAAATTTGAACTGAACATGTTACATAGATAAATCTTTGTCTTGTGTTGGTAAAATGTTGTGGACGTCAAACCTATTAATTAAATAATCAAATACATTTAAAAAAAAAGTGAAATGTTTTTAAATTAGACGTATTAATTACTAGATCTACTTACAAGGAGGGCTAAACGATTCAAAACAAATATCTCAAACAATTTATATAAAATAGTTAAGCAATTTGTATTTTTTAACAAAAATAAATAAAAGAAACCTTAGAAAGAGGATTCGACCAACCCTGACATCCATCCCACCCTGTTTGTAATGCTACAATAAGTAGCGTCGACCCTTTTTGATGACGACTGCATAATATAAAGTAAAAAAGAAAAGTTCCCCTTTCAGACCTTGTGGTCTATACTATTCTGTAGGGCAAATGGTGTAAAGATCATCTGATTCTATGGCCAAAGGTTAAAGATGGTGTTATGTGGCCAGCACATTGACCAACCACCTTTACTTTTCACCAACTAATCTCAGGTACCCATTAGAGCTGGGTTGACAAGAGGCGCACAAGGATTCCGAATTAAGAATCCAAGTCTTCACAAGGATACGAACCCGGACCCCCAGTTCCGAGGCCAAGCGCTTTACCGCTCAGGCACCACGCCTCTTGCATAATTTATAGAACAATAAAAACAAGACCAAGATACAGACATTTTCAACAAAAAAGTAGTTGAATAACAGAAATTGGAATCGAATTAGAGTAGATCAGGCATGTCAAACTGGGTGTTCGGGGGCCGCATGCGGCCCGCGACCACCTTGCATGCGGCCCGCGTGGCCACCCAAAAAAATGTTAAACTATTACGCATGGAAAACAAGAGATGACAAGCTACTTGAATGGAAAAATATTATTTGTTTAACTGAATAATGGTTGAGTCTGCAGTGAAAGCAAGCTACATTTTGTCAAACTTCATTGCAAGCCATTTCAAATCATTTAATAAATGTGATTTTATGAAGGAGTGTTTCGTTAAAGCAGAAGTCATTTATTCAGAAACAAAGTAGAGAGCATTCAAAGAAATAGCGTTAACTAGTGACACTGTTGCAGATAGAATATATGACATATCAGTCAGCTTGCTTAAACAATTAAAGAACGAAAGAGCTGATTTTTAATTACTTTCATTGGGTCTCTATGAGTCAACTGACGTAACGGGTGTAGCACAGTTGGCTTAACTCATAAGGGCCTTTAACAGGAATTTTGACATATACCAGGAACTACTAGAGTTCTGTTCTATGCATAACAATCGAGGATAATTTTTGAGAAATGACAGGAGGTGAAAATTCAGTACAATTTATCTTTGTTAAAGCTACTAGTCAAACAAAGATATGGCGCACCAACCATGAAATGAAATGGTTTTCATGCAAAGTTACTTGCAAAAATAAGAGAGACTGATGCTAATTTTAAATTTGCTCATTTTCAGTGCATCATCATTATTATTATTATAGCGTTTGTATAGCCTACTTTCATGCTTATAGCATGCTCGCTTTGGTCCAATCTCATTTGTGGACCAGTGGGGGAAGGGGCATCTAGGAGTTGGTTTTCCGTGCTGCCTTTAGGCGCTCTGCCCGAGTCGGATGTCGAACCTCCTACCTCCTTCTAGGTAGCCAAGCCAAGTTCAAGCGCACTTAGCCTCTCGATCACGCGATCTGATTTGATTCTGAAAATGCTTCTGGAAATGTGCAACTAGAGCTGATAGAATAGAAGTCAGGTTCTTAGTTGAAATCTAAAAATATTCAAATGGCTGTGCCAAAATGTTACAGTCATTTACCCTGAACGGTTCGTTAAATTGCGGAAATTCGCAGCTAGAATTCCAGCTATTTTTGCATGCACTTGTCTCTGTGAACAGTTCTTTTCCATAGTAAAAGCTATTAAAACACCTCACCGTTCGAGATTATCTGATCGAAATTTGTCACCTGTGATGAAAGCGTCAGTGGCAAACAAACTTCAACCTGACTTTAATAAAATGGTATCCCAGAAAAGATGTCACGCATCAGGACAAACAAAATAATGCGTAATCATAGTAATTTTTGATCAGCTATTAGTGCTACAAATTTAGCTTAGGGACAGGTATGCCATTAATTATTGTATTATATTGTATTATTTCTAATTTACATACAACTAGTAGGCTGTTTTAAAACTGATTGTTTGCTGCGGCCCCTCAGGTCAAAGTAAGATGCTTATGCGGCCCATATACCTTAATGAGTTTGACATGCCTGGAGTAGATCTTTCCTCCAAGATAAATGTCAGTTATTAAGAGTAACAATAAACAAGATTACAAAGAGAGTTTGTGTAATACACAAACTCAGAGGCGGCCCCCGTCGGAGTCGGATCCCTGTCAGATCCGCCTATTCGCAAGATGTTTCGGATGTTCCTTCTAAGTCCCTGGCTCAATTCCTGTATGCTCCCATCCTTAAACTATCGCAATATTTCTGAAAGAACAGTAAAGGTTAAATCATATTTTCAAAAGCCTTTAGTGTTTTTTTCTAACCGTGACGGACAGACCAACCAACAGACAAAACGCACAAAAATATGTTAGTTACATCATAATGGGTGTATTAAACAATTTTATTTTAAAAAATCTGATTTTTTAAAAAAAATTAAGAAATTAGTTTAGAATCATGTCATTTCCGGGCTTTACGCTAGTACACGAAAGCCGCTGCTAAAAATCATTTTAAAAAATGTGCGTGAACTCTATATGCCTTACGTATTTCTTATAGTAACATTTCCTCCCTTACATTTACGTAATTATTTTAGAATTGGTGTTTTGTTATAAAAAAATCGCTTGCATAATTAGTTTTATAAATTAAACGGTTTGCTTTTAGAAAACTAAAAGTAGCTGTTGCACCTAAACTTTTCAAGCCGCATTTAATGGTGAAATAATATTTTTCGTATATCTTCTAGTTTTGGCGCTCTGAGTCTGACAGACGGACAGACAGACAGAAAGTCATTTTAAAAAATGTGCGTGATATCTACATGCCAAGAGCATTTCATATAGTAACATTTCCTCCCTTAGATTTACGTAATTGCTTCACAATTGGTGTTTTATTATTAAAAAATCACTTGCAAAATAATTTTTATAAATTAAACGGTTTGCTTTTAGAAAACTAAAAGTAGCCGTTGCACCTAAACTTTTCAAGCCGCATTTAATGGTGAAAAAATATTTTTCGTATCTCTTCTAGTTTCGGCGCCCTGGGTGTGACAGACGGACAGACGGACAGACGGACATTTTGCACAAACCTAATAGCGGCTTTTTCCCCTTACGGGGGCCGCTAAAAATCCACTTACCTTATTCTTGTAAACCAGTAACACAGACTAAAAGCGCAAAATACTTAAGTGTTATAATAAATGAAAAACTGTCATAAGTCCCCATATTGATGAAAGTATCAAAAATTCAAACATAGTATTATGATATATGTGGTGGGTTTGGGTGCACAGAAATAAAATCAAATGATGAAAGGAACTCGTTGGCCGATTTCAATTTCTTTATTATGTACACTAAAGACCTGCAGCCATACATAAGCACATGGTGTAGAACCAGGCACAACAAGTGAGTGGAGATGACCCACCGTGGCAAGAGACGCCGGCAGAACGGTCCACAGTATCCACGTTGGTCTGCTTTGCTATTCGTGAAGACCAGACGCCATCATGGGGGGAAAGGTCACGTGGTTATCGGGCTGTCCGGTGTAACCTAACCAAAATACCCACTCCATTACAGAGCCCCTAGCTTGAAACGACCCGTCCCGGGACGTTCCGCCTAGTATGTTTCTTGGAACAGAAACAACTGTTTCTTCTCCAAACATACATCTTCTTGGGCACCATATAATAATAATAATAATAATAATAATAATAATAATAATAATAATAATCTTTATTGTCCATAAGGAAATTTGTCTTACAATTTGTGCATAATACCAAACAAAACATTATAACTATAAAGAGAAACAGAATGTTCATTCACACCAGACTCACACACAATTTACATGTCAAAAGTTTACATCAGATTGTTACTGTTTAATGATTTGATTGCCAGAGAAACAAAAGAGTTTTTGTGTCTGTTTGTCTTTGCTATCGGTGTCTTATATCTCTTTTGTGATGGTAAAATCACAAAATTCTGTCCCAAAGGGTGATTTTTTATTTCTAGAATCTTTTTAGATTTTGTAAGGATATTTGTATCAAACAGCTGTCCAAGGGGGGTTTGCTTTTTGCCAATGACTTTACCAGCAGCATTTAGGATTCTCTGGAGTTTATTTTTATTCTTAGTGCTTAGATTGCCATACCAGGCAGTGATATTAAAATGTAAAATATTGCCGATGTGAGCGTGATAAAACATAGCTAAGACCTTTTCGCTAACATTAAAAGATGACAGTTTTCTTAGTAATCGCAATCTTTGCTGTCCTTTTTTGCTGATATAATCAGTATTTGCTGTAAAATTTAGTTTATTGTCTAAGATTGTACCAAGGTATTTAAAGGTTTGCACTATTTCAATAGTCTCTCCAGCTACAGTAACAATATCATTTTCAATCTCTCCCCTACGAAAATCAATTATCATCTCCTTGGTTTTTTTTACATTTAATAATAAAAAATTATCTTTACAGTACTTTCCAATGTTTTCTATTTCTCTGAAGTACTCTTTTACGTCTGAACTCTCTGAGAGCAGGGCAAGAAGAGCCGCATCATCAGCGAATTTTGTGAAGGAGCAAAAAGGACTCTCGGATCGAAAATCATTGGTATACAAAATGAACCATAATGGCGATGTTACAGCTCCCTGGGGTGCCCCTGTGTTAACTATCCGTGCATTTGATATAACATTGTTTACCCTAACTCTCTGAGGTCTCTGGGTCAAATATTCATTAGCCCATAATATTATATATGGACTTATCTTCAACGCTTTCATTTTTTCAATGAGTAAATGAAGTTGTATGGTATTAAAAGCTGATGAAAAATCTAGAAAAAACAATCTTACATAAGTGTTAGGTATGTCCAGATGTTTGTACACACAATTTAAAATATTTAGAATGGCATCGTCTACACCTTTACCCTTTTGGTAAGCAAATTGTAAAGGGTCCAATTTACTACAAAGATCGTTCAGAAGAAACATTTTAACAAGTTTTTCTAAACATTTAGAAACAATTGATGTAAGTGATACAGGTCTAAAGTCATTCATTTCTTTTGGTTTGGAAACCTTTGGTACAGGTACAATTATGGACGACTTCGTGTGCCTGAATCTTTGATTCTGCAGGGTGGCCTGTCAGGTTTCTTTTGGTGTAAAGCTTGTAGTTGGTGCTCTGGTCTTTCCTTCCGACAGTCAAGGACAACACGATCTTCCTCACAACTTGAAGTCTGGGAACCTGAGGGTAGTGTGAAGGTACGTGGTGGAACAAATAGTCTCTGTTGCCGGTGACCCTGCTTTTTGTTTGTCCTGTATGCACATGGTCTGTGGATTTGTCTAGGCTGCCTATTGGCCTGCTGTCCTACTTGGTGGGCTTGTGGTGAAACAATGGGATCACTATTGCACACAGACTGAACCCCAACAGGGAGTTTTGGCGATGGCTGACATTGAGGCGCTACATGTCCAGCTTCCCAGCACTTGGTACAGACTGGTGATCTGTTATCAGTGTATGGGAAGAATCCTCTCTTCGTTCTTGTCCATACAAGACCCGGTGGTGCTGTCTGTCGATTTCTGCTTTGCTGGCTATGTTTCGTCTGTCTTCGTGTTGGTCTTAGTTGACTAGAGAGTGAGTTAATAGAGCATGGCTGATTGTCATAGCTATGTTTCGTCTGTCTTCGTGTTGGTCTTAGTTGACTAGAGAGTGAGTTAATAGAGCATGGCTGATTGTCATAGCCTGCCCCCTCTATCTCTTCAAGTTGCTTCTCTAATTTGGCCAATTGTGCCAAAATAACCTCTGATGAATGCTCTTGGGCTCGAGCTGCATCTTTGTTCTGGTTCTCCAACTTGAATGCATATTTTCGTGGATCTTGAAAACTTGCCTTGGGATGTTGGGCTATGAACCTGAACAGTTCTCTGCGAAGTTTTAGATCTTGCACTCCATAGGCATATTGGTCCCTCAACCTTTCCTCCTTGAAGCAATCTATGCCTTCTCTCTTTTCTTGTCTTATGGCCGTGGTGAACTCTTTAAACAGTCTGTGAGAAAATTCAAACAGTGACTCACTTCTTCTCTGCTGCGACTTGAGAAATGTGATTTCTGCCTCTCGCACTGGTACTATTTTTTCAAATGCAAACATAAGTGCATCCAGCAGAGCTTCGGGATCACTTCTGACTTGAGGTGGCTGCAGATCTACCTCTACCCTAGCTGGACCACCTATGTTCACCAGGATGGTTGCTGTCTTCTCTTGAGGCGAGAGGTAAGGTCGGAGCTCCCACAGGTTTCTTATTTCTCTGACGAAATCTTCAATTGAAACTTCATCATTTCTGCCATCCCCGCTAAACTGCTTCATTTTCCTAGCTGGTTCTATAATGTAGTAAGGGCGTTGACAGACCAGCTTCAATGCTTCAAGTTCAGCATGTAGTCGAGTCAACATATCCTTAGACACATGTTCCATTCCATCCGGCTCTCCTCCACTGCACGTGGGACCAACGTCTCTCCCATTCACTGAACTAGGTTCCACCATATTTTTCTCCATCTGGCTGCAGGTCTTAAGAAAGTCTAACAAAATAACAATAACTTACTAACAACTAGCCCTAACTCAATACAAAACTATTTTAGACTAAATAAAATCAAAATTAGAGAATACAGGCAAATTATCTTAAAATATAGTAAACTAATCCTAAATACCCTGAAAATAAAAAAAAAAGAAAACAAAAACAGAAATATTGAAAGTACAAAAAAAAAGGAAATAATTAACTTTTGCTTGTGGACTTTTGGTTGTCTCTAATTTCGTTAGTCAGGAAGCAGATTTGTCGTCTCTCTTCCTAACCCCTCTCGTGCTACCAAGTTTCTGTGGTGGGTTTGGGTGCACAGAAATAAAATCAAATGATGAAAGGAACTCGTTGGCCGATTTCAATTTCTTTATTATGTACACTAAAGACCTGCAGCCATACATAAGCACATGGTGTAGAACCAGGCACAACAAGGGAGTGGAGATGACCCACCGTGGCAAGAGACGCCGGCAGAACGGTCCACAGTATCCACGTTGGTCTGCTTTGCTATGCGTGAAGACCAGACGCCATCATGGGGGGAAAGGTCACGTGGTTATCGGGCTGTCCGGTGTAACCTAACCAAAATACCCACTCCATTACATATATTAATAGAAATTTCTATAAATGAAATTAGAAAAAAAAAACCTAACATTTTTTTAATCTTGGTTTAGGCCTATAATAGAATATGTATCCTCTGTTTGGAACCACTTAACTCATCTCATCTTCATCATCTCAGCCTGTGATCCCTACTGGGGCACCAACCAGCTTTCTCCAGGCATCTCGGTTCTGGGCGAGTCTCTCCAACTGTCCCCATGTCATGCCCATCTGCTTGGCTTCTGTTTCCAGATCGCGGCGCCATGTGTTCCTGGGCCGTCCTCTATTCCTCTTTCCTTGGGGGTTCCAGTTTAGGGCTTGCCTTGTTATGTTGGATGCCGGCTTGCGCAGGGTGTGACCTATCCATCTCCAGCGTCTCTGAAGGATATCTATTTCAATGGGCTGCTGTTCTTTGCCACAGTTCCTCATTCGAGATCTTGCCTGGCCAGCGGATCATAAGAATCTTCCTCAGGCAGGTGTTGATGAATACCTGGATTTTTTTGATGGTGGTGACGGTGGTTCTCCAGGTCTCTGCTCCATAAAGTAGTATCGGCTTAACAATGGTGTTAAAAAGCCTTATCTTGATGGTGGTGCTTAATTCCCTAGATCCCCAGGTGATCTTCAGCTGATGGAAGGCTGCTCGAGCTTTACCAATGAGGGATTTGACATCTGCTTCTGTTCCTCTATGGTGATCTATAATACTGCCTAGACAGGTGAAGCTTTAGGCAGTAGTGTTATCCCTCGATAGTTGGAGCAGGAACTAAGATCGCCTTTCTTTGGGAGTTTCATAAGGTAGCCCTCTTTCCATTCTGGTGGCACTTCTTCTTTTTCAAATTTCTTGCAGAAGACAGGGTAGAGAGGGTAGTGTAACTTCACACTTGTATCAATATCTGTCTTTAGTGCTTCAACTGGGATGCTGTAAGGTCCTGCAGATTTGCCATTCTTCGATTGTTTGATTGCTCTCGGAATTTCTTCCTTGTTGGGTGCACTGCACTTGATAGGTAGGTCTTATGTAGCTGCTGGTATCTCTGGTGGGTTTTCAGGAGTAGGTATGTTTAGAAGCTCCTGGAAATGCTCAATACATCTCTTCTTTTGTCCTTCTTCGTCTGTTATCGTGTTACCATTTTAGTCTTTTACTGGTCTCTCTGACATGGCGAATTTTTAACTCAAGAAAACATTAAAAAAACTGTTATAGACACAAAATAGAGCAGTGGGATTCAAAAATCAAACAAATATTCACATTTGACCAGAGTAACACCTTTAGTTAAAATCATTTAATTTAGAAAGCCTAGAAGACTCAAATGTAGTCACAAATATACCTAAAATATAATATATAAAATATAAAATATACCTTCAATTTAAAAAAAGAAACTCTAATTAAAAAAAAAAAGTTTACTGAGCAAGTGATTGGTTTAAAAATGTGGATCTATACGTTTTGATTTTGCGTTGAGCAAAGTATACGTCTCGTGTAATGTCTGAATATTTGAAGTCTTTCTGAATGTTATACATTTACTATTATGTGCATAACAATAAAAACTTATTGTGGAATATTACCTAAGGTTATTTTTTAATAATTGAGAAACAATTTAGAACAAAAATCAACATATGCCATTCTAAATCAGATATCTTTTATTTTTAATTTACGTAAACTTCAAAGCTAGCATACCACGGATTAGTTTGACACTAACAATGTCGACTGATAAATTGAATACATCGGTTGGACTTTATCCTTATACATTTCACAGCCTGTTATCTCTTTACACTTCCAACATTTTTTTATTAGTTCAGAGTTCTAGCTATAAAAGTATTTGAAATCAGTAGTTCTTGTACAGAGACATTTTGTTATGTGAGAAGACATATGTACACACAGATTAAAACTTTTATTGTCATTCAGAAAATATTAAAATGATTTTTAAAATTATATTTGTTGTGACATCCTTGGGAATTTTTCAACCAATAAAATCAGGTTTTTATTTCTTCAATCTTTGTAATAGTTTTGATTGCTTACTCATTATAAATATGATCTTTGAACAAAATGTTATTTTTCTGTATAGTAGCATTTTTTATTTATTGACAGTAGAGTGGCGCACACTACTTACATTTTATTGGCAACATAAAATAGATCAATTAAAATCTTTAGTTAAACTTTCTTTCATTATATAGATTTGACGGACGTAGTTATCAGAAAAAGAGAAGGATTCTTCAATCTAAAATGTTACATTGACGATCAATATCAACCTGAAGCTCCACGGAACAGAACTCTTGGTTTTCATCCTGATTCCTGTAACAATGTGGTGGACAACATTTACTCCAAAGCCATTGTAGTGTTATCAAGTGGACTAGAAGTTATGTGTGATACTGAAACTGATGGAGGTGGCTGGCTGGTCATGCAGAGAAGATTTAACGGAGAACTCAACTTCTACCGAGGCTGGCAAGACTATAAAAAAGGTTTTGGAGATTATGTCAACGGAGAATTCTATCTTGGTAATGAAAATATTCATCGCTTAACTACAAATGGAACTTACGAAATCAGAATTGATTTTGAATATAAAAATAGCAAATATTACGCAAAATATTCACGATTTTATTTACATGGAGAGAACGAAGGTTATAAATTACATGTGAGTGGGTATACAGGGAATGCTGGAGACAGTTTTTCTATTCACAGTGATATGAAATTTACAACATACGACAAAGATTTTGATGAATATGGACCTGACAACTGCGCTATAATGTTTAAAGGTGGGTGGTGGTACAAAGCTTGTCATTACGTAAACTTTAACGGTGTTTGGAACAGTAAGGAGTACGGGCTAGGAGTCATTTGGTATGCAACCACAGGTCATTATGATTCTGCTACTAGAACAGAAATGAAAATAAGAAAAATTAAGTGAATACATAAATTAAGAGTATAATTATATGACGATTTTTTTTTCATACAAGTATAAAGCCGTATAAGGTTACTATTTTTAGCGGCCCCCGAAAGGGGAAAAGACGCTATTAGTTTTGAGTGGCCTGTCTGTCCGTCTGTCTGTCTGTCTGTCTGTCTGTCTGTCTGTCCGTCTGTCTGTCTGTCCGTCCGTCCCGTTTAGTGCTCAGAAAGTAGAAGAGATAATGAAAATCTGACATCACGATAATATAGATCAGGGGTGGGCAACCTTTTTCAACCGAGAGCCGCATTAATAAAATTTGGGGACCGGGCGGGCCGCATATATTTCATATCAGTGGCGAAGTGAATTTGGTGGCCCCGAATAAAATATCAAAATACAAAATAAAGGGGAAAAGCTAAAATTATAGAATTTATTGAAGACCTAGAGTACTTCGAACAATAACATTGAATACGAGTTTCGCTATTCCTTCTCTATAATATCGTAGTTCATTTCCTGTGCGAGGCCCCCAACAATCATGGACCTTAGTAGTTTCATACATTGAATGTGCCTAGGGACAGCCCTGTGTACTTTTAAAAACATTTCCCTTTTGCCACTGATGATTTGCTTGAATTGAATGTAGCTTTGTGTAAAGTATACAGTTACTAATTTATGGTTGGGATATTTTCTTAATTTTATTTAAAAAGTTGTTTTTTTTTCAGTCAAAGCTCCATCACTTGTTACCCTTGCCATCTTGTACAAGCCAACCCAACTCTTTCAACACAGTTCTTCATAGCATTGAATAAATACTGGCCTAGGCTTATGTGTTTTACTGAATTTATAAAAATATTGCTATTAAATATAATCTTCGTTTACTTTAAACTTTTTAGAAGGAAGTTTAGAGATACTATTTCTTTAACCTCTTCATTATAAGTGATAAGAATAAAAACAGTATTAATAATTTCTATAGACATTTACATTTATTTATTTTTAATATAGGCCTACTTGCATTTCTATATGTGTAATGTGTGAGCACACTTGATTTATTTAGGTTTTCGCGGGCCGCATAAAACACTTCGGCGGGCCGCATGTGGCCCGCGGGCCATAATTTGCCCACCCCTGATATAGATCATTCAAAGTTCTGATGCAACGGCTACTTATTTTTTTTCTAAAAGCTCAAAATCTAATTTTTAAAAATATTTTATGCAAGCAGTATTTAAAGAGAAAAAACCTAATTAGTATGCAATATAAACGAAACCTAATTTAAGACAATTAAAAATCTAATATATAGTAACGCAGTTCACGCTTTATTTTGTTCAAACCTTAGAGTATTACTTTCTAAGTAATTAACTCATTAAAGAGGTGTGGCAGTTGCCTTGAACATCGGCTTTACAGGGCTAACGTTGAGATATCAAAGCACGGAAGATGTATATTTCTGTCGTTTATCTTTGATATACTTTTTTTTAAATGAACTTTTAGAAACGACAAAAAGAGTTTGTGTGATACACAAACTCAGAGGCGGCCCCCGTTGAGAGATCAAAGCACGGAAGATGTATATTTCTGTCGTTTATCTTTGATATAATTTTTTTTAAATGAACTTTTAGCAGCGACAAAGAGAGTTTGTGTGATACACAAACTCAGAGGCGGCCCCCGTTGAGAGATCAAAGCACGGAAGATGTATATTTCTGTCGTTTATCTTTGATATAATTTTTTTTAAATGAACTTTTAGCAGCGACAAAGAGAGTTTGTGTGATACACAAGCTCATAGGCGGCCCCCGTTGAGAGATCAAAGCGCGGAAGATGTATATTTCTGTCGTTTATCTTTGATATAATTTTTTTTTTAAATGAAATTTTAGCAGCCACAAAGAGAGTTTGTGTGATACACAAACTCAGAGGC
>JADKLZ010083162.1:87828-153146 GCA_021533235.1 Biomphalaria straminea
TTTAGCAGCGACAAAGAGAGTTTGTGTGATACACAAACTCAGAGGCGGCCCCCGTTGAGAGATCAAAGCACGGAAGATGTATATTTCTGTCGTTTATCTTTGATATAATTTTTTTAAATGAACTTTTAGCAGCGACAAAGAGAGTTTGTGTGATACACAAATTCAGAGGCGGCCCCGTTGAGAGATCAAAGCACGGAAGATGTATATTTCTGTCGTTTATCTTTGATATATTTTTTTAAAATGAACTTTTAGCAGCGACAAAGAGAGTTTGTGTGATACACAAACTCAGAGGCTGCCCCCGTTGAGAGATCAAAGCGGATCTGATAGGGATCCGACTCCTACGGGGGCCGCCTCTGAGTTTGTGTATCACACAAACTCTCTTTGTAATCTTGTTCTTTTTTTTGTTTAAAAAGAAAGCATTACATAGCTTTAGAGCAGTGATTCTTTTAATTGGTTTATATAGATCACCATGGGTCTACGGGGGGCGGGGCGTTGGGTCCTAATGGTTAAGCGCTCAGCTTCCGAACCTGATGTACTGGGTTCGAATCCCGGTGGAGACTCAAATTTTGAATTCGTGATTTTTAGGGCGCCCCTTAGTCCATTTAACTCTAATGGGTACCTGACTTCAGTTGGGGAAAGTAAAGGCGGTTGGTCTTTATGCTGGCCACATAACACCCTGCTCGTTAACCGATGGCCAAATAAACAGATGACCTTAACATCATCTGACCCATAGATCGCAAGGTCTAAAGGGAACACTTTACGTTTTTACTTTTAAGGGTCTACGAGGACTGCAATCGAAAAGATAAATTGGGGGATCTATGACCAGTAAATGGGGGTCTACGACAGTGAATCACATTTAAGCATGTCTAAACTTTAAATTTCATTTTCTATTAACGAATTTAGCCTTAGCTAATCCTTTGAATTTAAACATGTTAGTCGCATTATTTTATTTTTGAAATTTCAAAAATCTTATTTTCAAAATCTTAATTTTGTTTATATTAAATAAATGTTGTACATGACCGAGTCAGAAAAGAATTGTAGAAAGTACAGTGTACAGTGTAATAGAAATTCGGCTAATTTTCGTCCTTGTGAAACAAGCCATTGTATTAGTGCTTTTTATGCAGTAAAGTTTAAAGTTATGTCGCTATGAAAACATTAAATATGGTCCATCATTTGAGACAACGCCAACATGATAAAATAGATTGAGATTTTAAATACTTTTGAGAATTTTAAGTTCAGAATAGACCCACAGTACAAAAAATGTTTTATTAATTACCATAAAATAGAAGAGTTTTGTGAACATTTTACAATACTTTACTTTATCAAGTCTAGAAAACTGCACACAAAAGGCAAAAAAAAAAGACTTTGCCAGAAGTTGAAGAGGTTTAAAAACCTCTTTCATACAATCCTGTATATGATATCATGAAAAAAAATTCATCTAATCAACAACACAGTTCAAATGTGAAATGGTAAGTTAGGTCACTGGGTGGTTCTTATTTAATTGCTTGCAAACGACTTATTTCTAAAAAAAAAGCTGGACTAGTTAACCTTGCGTAATAATATAATGTTATTACTATCATATTTTTCGTTTTTTTATGAATCAAGAAATCCATTAAGAACTAGTTTTTGATCAACGGCTCCATCACAAAGAAGTACGATGGCTATCGAAAGGCTTATGTGTTACTTAAACAGAGTGCAATATTTTGATTTTTTGGGTGCTAAAGATCAAATATTTAAAAAAATAAACGTGAAACTTATTCAATAAGTAATTTAAAAAATTAGAGATTGTGAAAGTACATCATCCTAATGGTGATTACTCAGATCTTGTCTAAACAAGTTTATTGTCTTCTTAAGCTAACAAAAAATGACTTCTTATCAAACAATAACCGACATCTGAAAATTGAGGTCATTGTTTTTCAATCTGAGAACACTAACATATAAACTACTTTGAGCCTCAAATAGACAACGCTGGACCATTTTGAAGCAGCGGGTTCAGCGCGAGCAGTTTTGGAGAGTAATCTTTTAGCGATTTGTTCATTCTATTATGTCTATAAGAATATTGTAATGACTCTGACTTGCGCACCATCATTCAGGCTAGTGCACAGGTGCGCACCTCTAGTGAACGGACTAGAACAGGATATTGACATTGTGAGAATAACGACTTCCGCCCACGTTGAGAGTCAAGATGAAGAGACAGTGCTAAATGAAGTTGTTGATTTATGTAACTGTCATGTCATGTCATGAAGTTGTCCTCGTTGAGTTGCCTTCACTTGAAGTTATTACATTTGTGTCATAAGTGAGGATTATAGGCAACTCAACGAGAGGAGGTAGGCTTTGATTACAATGACATATTCGAAGCTATTACATCAGCTCTCAATTACACAGCTGAGACAAGAGCTTCGGGACCGAGATTTAAAACCCTTCGGTAGCAAGGAAAGGCTTACGGCTCGTCTGCGCCAAGCATTGATTGAGGAAGATGAAGATCCGGAGACCTACCAATTCGAAGTTGAACCTGGGATTGTGGATGTCTTTGACAAGATCCAGGAGTGTGGGGATGCATTTACGGAACAATTGAACACGATAAGGATCATGATGAGGAACATGAGCAGGGATATAATGTTGAACGTAGATGAAAGTGTATTGGAAGTAGAAGAACAAATATACCAAAGTGATCATATGGTGTCGCAACCGAAAGAAGGCATAAACTCGTTTGTGAAAGGGCAGCTGCGACGATCTCACTGGGATATACCGAATCGAAAGGAAAGAGATGAATGAAGGATCTGAAGTCTGTTTTGTGCCTGACACGTTTGTTCCTGATTAAGCTACAGCGAGTACCTTAATGAGCCGGACAGACCAAGACAACGTTGGGTCTGCGTCCAAGCCTGTTGCTATGGACCTTAAAGACCTCTGCCTATCTGCCTGTGCTCATGAGAGAAATTCGAAGCTTGACAATTGTATCCAGCGGTTTGGCATGAACTGTACGTGCGGCGCATCACACAGGGAATGTGAATGCCAAGAAAACCATCAACAATACATGTCTACTTCTACCATCATTATCGACATTGGCATGGATGAATGTCAGTCAACCCACTCTAAATCTGAGTTGTCAAGAGGAAGACATCTTCCACTTGAACTTGAGGAGACCTATATTCTGGACGTGAGACTGTTAGTTGTTTATGAATGCGGTATATCGGACTTTGTTTGCAACGTGGTTGCATGTGAATTTGCAACTTCTGTGAGAGGCGTATTTCGGGAGGGTCTGCTGAAACGGTGTGTCCGATCAACGACTGTGCTGACGAAAACAGGGCTCGACACTATTTCTCTGTGTGTCAAACGGTCACGTCATCGTCTCAACAACAGCCTGGTCAACTGGAGAAAGAGAAAGCGGCACTGGAGGAAAACAATGCGGATGGCTTTGTGGGGAACACCCTACCTACCGCCTGTGGCTCCCACTGATCGACCTCCACCTGAACTGTTAAACTTCAGCAGCAGTGTTTCTTTTCGGAACGAAAAGTGCTAAGACGGGGGCAATGTAATGACTCTGACTTGCGCACCATCATTCAGGCTAGTGCACAGGTTCGCACTTCTAGTGAACGGACTAGAACAGGATATTGACATTGTGAGAATAACGACTTCCGCCCACGTTGAGAGCCAAGATGGAGAAACAGTGCTAAATGAAGTGGTTGTTTTATGTTACTGTGATGTCATGTAAATAAACATCTATGTCCTCGTTGAGTTGCCTTCCTTCAAGTTATTACAATATTATCCAAATGTGTATTTGTGTTCAAATGTATTTTAATGTAAAGAACAATGATTTTTGTGTCCATTAGATTTGGGGTTTTCGTTATGTAATTATTGTCATGTTACAAACAGTATAATGTGTTTGAAAAAATGAAACAATAATATGAAAAAGTCGATGTAAATCATAATAAATACTTTACAAACAACAGCAAAGCTTATATTTAGCGTACAAGTATCAATAAATTTGGATAAGTTTTGTAATTAAATTTGTAATAGATCTAGACTGATAGCAAAAGCATTTATTAAAATAAAAGAAAATGAATGAATGACCTGAATTCAAACTCATGACTCAAGCCTTCTAAGTTTTCTCAAGCCAACACACTAACCACTCTGCTAGTGGAGAGCTTATGAACATGGAAGATTGTAGAGTTATCTATTTTGTCTATAGTCTCGTCCTATTTTCATGTTCTCTTTACTAAGACTCTGTGACAACGATGTATAAAGTAAATTAATTCAGCTTATACCAACACTTCAGTTAAGTACAATTTCTTTCACCTGTTTGAGTTATCAAAACATTATTACCAATAAATTACTGACTAATTGGTTAAATTGTTTTTTTGTATTGATCCTACTACTGTCAGTTACAAGAAATATTTTTGCAAAATTTCAACTTGATCATAAATTGGGAATGGGAGAAATAAGGTATACTACCTTTTTACCAGACAGAGTTGTTACAAGCTATGAAAAAAGGAAAGTACATCACTTGTTTAATTCACACTTCTTTCTCCTATAGGTTTAACTTGGCAGGATAGTCTGTAACTTTGGACTTTATTTAGTTGTGTTTTTTTTTCAATCCAGCAACTCATTGCAAACCTGCTAATATCAAAATTAAAAGGCGAATGATTTATGCCAGACAGGACGCTATAGTTTATATCTGTCGGACGATATACCATACTCTTTAGCTGTCGGAGTGTATTATACTTTATAGCTGTCTGAAGGTATACCATAGTCTTTAGCTGTCGGAGTGTACTTTTTTGAATCTGTAGGAGGCTATACCATACTCTTTAGCTGTTGGAGTATACTATACATGATAGCTGTCGGAGGGTATACCATAGTTAATTAGTGTCGGAGGCTATAACATAAAATATGGCAAATACTTATTTCATAGCTGAAGGAAAAAGTGCCTTCGCATCATAATAAGCGTACACTAATCAGACTACTTCTCAAATAAACATGTTTAGTTAGAGACTGGTTCAGACAGTATAGAAGCACTACTTACTTGGAGGAAAACAAAACCCTGCATACGAAGACGATATGATTTGGCTGGCTTAAAAGAGGACGAGGTAATATAGATTTACCATTATCACCTTAGGTGCCATTGAAAAGCAAAATGTAAATAAGATAAAAGTAAATATTGCTGAAATTATGTTAAAAAAACATGTAGTAAAATTAGTAATATTTTCTGGCAAACACCGAAGAATCGCCAAACGAAGGAGAGACAGCATTTATGAATGAACATGCTCAACACCGTAAGGAACACTAATACCTAGACTTCAAATATGTAGATTTAAGTCGAAATTCAAAGAAGCTTTGCCAAAATTTCAACACTCAGTCAAACTACGTTTCCAAATTATTGAGAAAGAAATATATGACCTTGTGGATTAAGTTCACCTTTGTTACCTTGCGATCTATGGCGAGGATGATGTTAAGGCTATCTGTTCCTTCGGTAATCGGTTAATGAGCAGGATATCACGTGGACAGCACAACGAACAACAACATTTAGTTTTCCCGAAAATGAGTCAGGTAACTGTCAGAGTCTTCATTGAGATGCAAACCCATGACCCCAGATTGGGATGCCATGCTCTTAACCACTCTATCACTGCGACCCCATAACCTTGTGAGATGAACAGTTTAATAATGGAGGATGAAGAATTGTATTTTATAAATTGAAGTCCATATGCCTAAGGAATTGGCACGGGGTGAAACTAAATCATAAACAATATGTTCGTTGTTGGGGAATCTTCAGATACCCTGAATCTCACGTTTATGTATATGTTAATGTATATGATAGTAGGAATTGTTTTATATTAATATATTCCCCATTTCAAAAGTTATAATTTATTCTTTTAGTAATAGAGTTTATCGTCAAATAAATTATTCATATAATTGATAACCATTGATTTGTCATTCTACTTTACTCAATATTTTAAAGGAAAGCTAAAATCGGATGCCCATCATAAGACAAACTGATTGTGGGCCCGATTTACCACACAGACACAGATTAGGTTTACATTGGCTATGTTTTTGAGACCTATAAATGATACAATTCTTCACAACAAAATATAAAAAATAGAACTAATAACTAATAATATGTTTTTAAATAATGTCGCATAAAATAAATTGATGAAAACCTACTTAATTACTTTGAACTCTCATGTTATAAGAATTTGTCTAAAAGATATAGATAAAACAATAATTTGTTCTTCATAATTATAACTTAGTGTTTCTGATTTTTAGTATTAAATTATTAAGGCAAAAAAATCAGACTTTAGCTAATACTGAAATTCAGCAACATTCACTATATATATCGAGAAGAAACATCTGTAATAAACATCCTAATTCACTAATCTTCTAGTTTAACATGATTTATTCTTTTGGTCTCTTTTTTTCACGTAAAATTACGATAGTACGAAAACCTTAAGAAAGTCTTTCCTTCTTACAAGAAAAAAAGTCGGATTATTTATGTATAAATATTTTAAAATAATTGTTTATGATGAAACAGTGATAAATAAATATTATATATTATTGTACCTTGAGAAAAACAACAACAACATTGGTCACTCTTATAACCAGGTCTAACAGAGGCGTACTCAACAGATGGAGAAACGCTTTTGTATTTTATCAAACATCACTTATTTTAATTAAAATGTTTATACTTGCAACATGTGTTTATCAGTTAATAGATCTAAATATAGATGTAGTAAAAATATATAAACCATAGAACGGCCACAGTTCTCACATTGAGACGTTTGCTTTTAACATAATTAACAAATAGAACTTGAAACAATAATAGAAATGGTTTTTAAAATTATCATTTTCATAACAAATATATTGATGATTCAACAGATTAATGCAGGTTCGTAAATTTTTTAATGATACAAAAGGTTTTAATAATTTTAAACAATATTTTAAAGAAAAACCTAAATAAAAAAAAGAAAGAAAAAACTTCACAATATTTATAATTATTATATTTTTGTAAAAAAAACGTTGATATTTTTTAAAGATTTTTAAGCTTATTACTTAAAGTACTAATGTTTATTTATTTTCTAATTTTCCTAATAAATAGATCTGACGGAAATAGTTACTAAAAAAAAGTTGGATCATTAGATTTGAATTGTAGCATGAAATGTTATATTGATGATCAGCATCCACCTGAAGCTCCACGATACAGAACTCTTGGTTTTCATCCTGATTTCTGTAACAATATGGTAGACAACATTTACTCCAAAGCTATTGTAGTGTTATCAAGTGGACTAGAAGTTATGTGTGATACTGAAACTGATAGAGGTGGCTGGCTGGTCATACAGAGAAGATTTAACGGAGAACTCAACTTCTACCGAGGCTGGCAGGACTATAAAAAAGGTTTTGGAGATTATGTCAGCGGAGAATTTTATCTTGGAAATGAAAATATTCATCGCATAACTACAAATGGAACTTACGAACTTAGAATTGACTTTGACTACAATAATAGTAAATATTACGCGAAATATTCGCGATTTTATTTGTACGGTGAGAACGAAGGTTATAAATTACATGTGAGTGGCTTTACAGGAAATGCTGGAGATAGTTTTTCTCATCACAACGATATGAAATTTACAACATACGACAAGGACTTTGATCAATATGGAGAAAACAACCGCGCTGTTACGTGTCAAGGTGGGTGATGGTACAAAGCTTGTCATGCCGTACACTTAAACGGCATTTGGAACAGTAAGGTATATGGACAAGGTGTCAATTGGATGGCAATTACAGGTTTTTATGATTCCGCTACTAGAACAGAAATAAAAATACGAAAAATTAATTGATTAAATAAAGGAATAGTGTCATAACATAATGATTTTTTTTATTTCATACAAGACTTTTAAAGCAGTAGAAAGTCACTTAGTTTTCACTAAAAAAAAGTATTACAAGGTTTCAGATCTTGTATAATTTACACTTGGCAGTAATTTTTTTTTATATTTGTCACGATGTTGTATTACTATGTTGTTGAATGAAGTGACATGCCGGGGATTGATTTAATCTTGGATTGAAGTAGTTGAATAAATGTAGATCTAGAATTCACAATAAAAGATTCTCTTGTAGAAAACAAAATTCAGGAACTTTATTTGAACAAAACGTAAGTACAACTTATGTACAATGGCAGATCTAACAAGATGAATAATATTACAAGGCTCCTTTGTTAATTAAAACTTAGAGATATTACAAACACGTCTGCTCAATAAGACATTCAAGCTTCGACTGACAATCTCGCGCAATTACAAACCCTTGGGCGGAAGTCATGTGACTTCTTTTTTAAAACAACCAATAGAATTCAAAACATCACATATTACGTCTCTGTAAAAACCCAAGCTAACAACTCGTGTCTGGATTCCCCGAGTAACTCCCGAGCCATCAGGCGAGGGTTTATATTTCTAATATACACACAATCTTTTAAATGTGAAATATACAACTAAATCTATAATGGCATATGTGACAATATTGATTATTCCTTTTTCTCAAAAACATTTAAAATATATTATAGAAAGCAAAATTAATAATCAATTATTATTATTGGTATTATTCAAATATTGATTCTCTTTTAATGTTACATTTTCTAAACTTTATTCTTAAAGAAAAAAGAAATCAAAATCACTTTTTACATTTAATTTTAAATATTTCAAAAATAAATTTAGCTTTCTATATAGGCGAAAACTTTTTCAAGGTTTATTTTCAGATCCACTTTTTCTTATCGACCCAAAAAAAGTGATAAACATAAAAGTCACTCATTATTTTCTGTGTAGATTATAGTTTATGTATAACTAATATGTCTGAATATTCATCATAATTCACGTTGAATGCAGTGGAAAAATGCAGTTTTGGGATTACGTGATTTCATCCAACCTGATATAAATTGGAAAACACTAACCATAGATAAACATCAATACCTTTAGGACATAAATGTACTTTTTATAGAAACTTTACACAACCAAAATTTAGATCAATTCGTTAAAAAACTAACTAGATTAAACAACACATCAGATCTCATATTTACCAACAGACCTGGATTAGTAGTAGATCATATTATACCTGGTCTATTAGACCATGAGATCATTAAAATACACAGTTAGATAAAAGAAGTAGCCAATATAAAACCCAAAAGAAAAAAAATCTTATTCTTTAACCTAACACAACAACCCTTTCAACAAACATTCTAATTAGAAAAAGCCATTAACCAACCAGTCAATGACCTCTGGAAATTCATAAAAAAATAGCATAAAAACATTATATAAATCATATACCACCAAATGCACATCTGATAAAATAAAAAAATGCTGCTTCAATAATAGATTAAATAAACTTTGTAAAATGTAAAAGAACCTAAGGTAGAAAGAGTTTATAAACCGTACATAAAAATTAAACATCTAACCCAAAACGTAAGCAGACAGCTGCAGAGTGAATACATAAACAATGTAATATCTTTAGATAACAACAAAATCGTATGGTTTTATATTAGGTCTAGTAAAATGGAAACAACAGGCATAGTGCCAATAAAAGGAGAAGAGAACTAAACACCATATGATAATGAAACTAAAACTAACACCCTAAGCAGATACTTTGCATCATCATTCTCATTCCCAGGAGATAAAGACATATTACTTAATTTAAACAAAGTAGACAACATAGTAGAGATATAATTACAGCAAAATGGATTCCAAAAAACTCTTATCAAACATCAAGCCGAATAAAGCGTTTGGACTTAATGATATTTCAGCTAAATAAGTCAATAAAATATGGAATAAGCCATTACTGGTGTTCAAAATACTTTTTCAGACATCTCTTAACCAGGGCAGAGTAACAAGAGACTGGAAAGAAGCTAATGCCAACCCTCTATTTAAAAAATGAGAAAAATCTGACACAAGAAAAACAAGATTACAAAGAGAGTTTGTGTGATACACAAACTCAGAGGCGGCCCCCGTCGGAGTCGGATCCCTGTCAGATCCGCCTATTCGCAAGATGTTTCGGATGTTCCTTCAAAGTTGAAAATAATTAACTTCTCGCTAAATGACGAAGGATAGCGAGCAGGGTATAAACCTGCCTATCTTGGTGTTTCCGCAATAAACTGTAGTTCGGATTTATCGTTGGTCCCTGGCTCAATTACTGCATGCTCCTATCCCCTCCTGTGGAAGGTTTGAAATAGGAAGTAAACTATGTTTAACTCTGAAGAAACAATCGAAACATGTAAAACAAACAGACACCTAACCCGGAGCGTCGAGATAATCAGTTCAGCATGCTAACTGGTTACAAACTAATAGCCTGATGTCACACGAGCGATTTTCAATAATCTTTCAGCATTGATCTGTAGAGATGTAGATGTACATAAACTAAACTTCTGATTTAGCACTGTTAATATATATCTTATTAATTATTATTATTAATAATTTTGATGTAATTTAGATAAAATTTAGGTAAAATTAAAATAAAAAGCCCAGATAATCAATAGAATGAATGCAATATTAAATATAAAAATAGAAGATTAGTTTTAGTTTATTATAACATTTCAATGTAGATCTAGACATAAACATCCGGAACAATCTATTATAGATATTTTAAACTATCGCAATATTTCTGAATGAAAAGTAAAGGTTAAATATTATTTTCAAAAGCCTTTAGTTTTTTTTTTATCTAACCGTGACGGACAGACCAACAAACAGTTAAAACGCACAAAAATATGCTTCTTTCATTCTAATGTAGGCAATAAAAGACAAAAAATACATACGAAAAAAATTTAGTGTAATTGTAAAAATTAATATGAATATACCATGTAATCAAGTATAGTTCATTTATCTTGTTTGAGATGCCAACAAAATACTTAGTTAAGTAATTATTAGGTTAAATTAAAAAAAAAAGATTCAAGTAAAACAAATAACTGCGCACAGAGTCAGCTCTAAATGGGTGTACACACTTTTTACCACACACAGACAGATTAAGTTTTAAATGGCTGTCACCTTGAAACTTCAAAAAGATAGAATTCCTCACAACAAATTGAAAAAAAAAAGAACAAATAACAAATAATATGTTTTTGAATAATGTTATATGAAATTAAATTATACAAATCTACTTAATTATTATTTACTCTTACTTTTGATTAGAATTCGTCTACAAAGAAAAAAAGAGAAAAGAATAACACAAAAGTTTCCATCACCCTTACGAAGCGATATCCTCTGAGAAGCCCAGCTTCCAAACATTTTCATGCATTCTGAGATATACACATGCTTTAATACTACTACAGCTTTATATTCTTCTTTCTAAAAATAATTAATTAAGTCAGAAAGAATTATTAGACATTAGCAAATAGTAAAGTTGAGCAATATTCACTATATTTCTAGAGAAAATTTGTCTGAAATTTACATCATAATTCAATAATCTTCTAGTCAGCATAATATTGTTACGAATCTCACTATCCAGGCTCTGTGCAAACTGCACCATACACCACCAACTAAAAAAACTTGACAACTCAGGGCTCCGAAATAACTTAAAGGTTTAATTTCCATAAAAAACAGCCAATATTGTACGATTGGCATTACGTAACACAGGCTGTACAAATAGCTTTCCGAAAACACCGTATCGTCGTACCAACTCTTGCACTGGTCTCTCCGTCTCGTTTCGGGCTTGCACTGGGTTCAACAGTTCAGGACTGACTTCACACACTAGGCTCGTTGTGTTGGACTCAATTACAGACCAAGCTCAAGACGCCAACCGTGTCAACTGTACTTGACAGTACTTTGCACTGAACCGTCGTAATGCTACGTACAGACAGAACCAAACCGCTGAACTGTGCTGTGGTCGACCGTGCTCTGAACCTTCTGTCTGAACCCTTTTCTGAACTGCCTTGACTGCGACACTTCCGTTCCTTATACATGTTCCCTGCTGGCCTTCTCGAACTGGACAGAACGTCTCTCGACGTTTGTAGATGGTCAGATGACTATAATTCTCGTGACGCTCCTGAGCTCTATTCACGCCGCCGATCCTTCCCTAATCGTCATGTTGAAACTTTTCTCGGCTGACCGCCTTAACTCGTCACGCTTGACCGCTCGTCTGGCCTGAGGCGATTTGTGTCGGCTGACTACACACACCACAACTACCCCCGTCTGTGCCTCTTCCAGGTTTATAACAATATTTTCTATTAAGGGTATAAAACCTTAAGAAAGTCGTTCGTTCTTACGAGAGAAAAACTTCTAAAATCGAATTGGCAAAAAGGTATTTAAATGTCTTCTTATAAAATAAATACACAATTAACTCATCTTCTGTTAACCGCAAATCAAATACATGGTAAAGATTCTGAAAGTTCTAAACTAAGATGAAATATTTATATTTTTAAAATATTGTTTATGATAATATTTTTGATTAACTAATATTAGATATCATTGTACATTAAAAAAAACCACCAACATTGGTCACTCCAATAAGCACGTCGCTCATTTGTAGGGGGGCATAGTCCACAGATGGAGAACACTTTTGTATTTTATTAAACATTACTTTTTTATGACTATGTTTATACATGCAACATGTGTTTATCAGTAAATAGTTCTAAGTATAGATGAATTTTAAAACAATATATATGATAAAACAACAACCTTTTTAGTTATGGTAAACATCTAGAGAAGTACGCTTTTGGCATTATTAAACAGCAGAACTTCAATCAAAATAAAAATGGTCTTTAAAATTATCATTTTCATAACAAGTATTTTAATGTTTCAAACAATTAAAGCAGACTTCTGGCTCTCACAAATATGAAATCTTACAAATTATTTTCTGCAATTTCCAACAACAATCTCGCACATCATACAGACAACCTGAATGGCTGAGGACGGTGGATGACAGAGCAAATCGATAAAGTTGACAATTACTGAAAGAAAATAATTCATCGCATAGTAAATGATAGGTGTAAATTTAAAATGCAAGAGCCTTTCATTTAGTGGTCATCGCAAAGTGTATCGTTCAGGTGACACAAGTAACAACAACAAGCAGTACATAAATTCTTAAGAAAACAAAAACACAAACCTTTACATCGACCTACAAATTCAAAACGAGATAATAGACTTGGGCAATGCATTTAAGCAAAACACCTAAAGGATATCCAAATCTGTGCCACTTTTCTCTATCATGTTTGACAGCACTCAAAGCGAAATTTTTTTAAATTAAATTTGCATTATTTTCTGAAACTCCCATAAAAAACTATGCAAAGAAACTGCAGAAAATCATTTGTAAGATTTCATATTTGTGAGAACCAGAAAAGGATTGAATACAATATCGCAATCTTTCTTAAAATTACTTACGATGCCAAGGCAAGGGTTGTTTTTCAGTACACGCGAAATAGCTTGCTGTGTTTTGCACCAAGTGGATGGCATCCTTCCCTTAAGTACCTTAGCAGAAAGCTGCTACATAGAGAGTGGCATTATGTTACGAGTAGCATAGTGTCCAACGCCTAGGCAGTTTGAAACCTTATTCACAATCCATTGTGACCACCACATAATCATTGTCTAGTACATGAAACTATATAGACTCACATAGCACTTGTACATGATTGTAATTGTTTTTCCCAATATAATGAGAAACGCGGCTTTAACTGTTAGAGATTGTTTCAATTTCGTATATCATTGCTATAGACATATGATTTAATTTTTTTCAGTTGTTTCTGTTGTTGTTGTTTTTTTACATGTTAAATGTATGTAAATTTGAACACTAGGCCTTTTAAAATTGTAATATTTCTCTGTAGGCAACTTTTTTTCTTTTCCATTCATTCTTTTCTCTCTTTCTCCTTGTTGTAATTCAATGAATCCCAAAGTGGTCTATATAGACCCCCCAGGGTCTACGAATACTTCCACGTGGTCTACGATAATGGATTTCATTGAGGTAGGTCGTGACTTTAATGTAATACTTAAATACACTAATATAGGTCTGAAAGGAGAATTGCATTTTTTCTTTAGTTAATACTTTAAATATTTATCCTGCAATTCAAGCAGGAAAAAATTTATTTAAATTAGCTTATTTTTTGTCTAAATGTAACTAATGTTTAACAAAGAAATGCAAATTGTAAGCCGTTGATTTTTTTTTAAATTGAGATTCATTCATTCCTTGTCAAACAAGCGGTTGCCCATGTGCCTTTTTTCTATGACGATATGTAATCAATTACGCTGTAGGTTCATTTGAGATAATGCCATAATGACAAAATAGCTACAAATTAAAAAAAAATATTTCGAAAACTCAAAATAAAGTCAGGAATAGGCCCACATAATTTCTCTTCAACATCATATACAGAAGATGATAGTTTAAAAGCGTCTTACAGTTCAAGGGCATATCGATTTTCATAGCTGTAAAATTAAATGCTTATTTTGTAATTCCTGCAAACGACAGGGTGTAGCGCTGTGTGCTGCAAAAACTGCTTAAGGGTCGATGCCTTCGTATTTTTCCTCAGGATTGACCCACGAAAGTTTTCCCATGTTTGGGTATAGTTGCAAGGCCAAAAAAGTTGAATTTAGTTTTCCTTCTGCCAGTTGGGCTGCAAGCCAAGGCTAATGAGTCCCTCCTGTACGAAGTTACTGGTTTAGTCGACAGTTACTCGTCTTCGACCCATTCGTTTAATGAAGAAAGATTTCTCCATATTTGTGACACAAAAAAAAAGATTAAAAAATACATGAAAATATTTCTAGTGTGTTTGGTGATTCCAGCAATAGATATTAATTAAATGTTAATTTAATTGTTATTTTTAATTTAAATTATATCAATAACTTTGTAGGTTGCTTTAAATTGCTTTTTCCCTCTTGAACTCACTACGGTTAGATTTTTTTTTTTCAAATGTTGAAGACTTAGCAAAAATGTGCATGTTAAGCAGGGGGTCTACCGAAAACCAGGAAACATGGCAAGGGGTCTAAGAGACAAAAAGTTTTAGAACCACTGTTGAAAATAGTGTAATATCTATTAAGTGATTGCTCAACCTAGACATGATTCTTTTGTTAGGTTACCCTCGTGTCAATTTGCATATCATTGGTATAGTGTATTAGAATAAATGATATTAAATATTAATGATATCAGTAAACAAACTGCGTGAATGTAAAAATATAATAAATATATTAAGCTTTGATGATGTTTCGAAAGACTTGAATAATAGAGAGCTAATAGATGCTATATTATTAGATTTATAAAAGGCTTTTGACAAAGTTCACCATCATAGTTTGCCTTAAAAATTTCAATATTTTGGCATTGATGGTATATTGCTTCAGAGGGTTACAAATTTTCGTATAGGAAGAGAACAAACTAATAATAAATGACTCCAAATGTACACCAATAACAATATATTCATGTGTACCCCAAGGAACAGGTTTAGGTCCACTACTACTTTTAATTTAGATTATTGAAATGATTTTATAAATTACATTATTTCAGGAGCAAAAGTAAGATTATTTGCAGACAGGACCGCCAGGAGGGTTGTAGCCGCCTGCGTGCATAAATTTGATTCTTTTTTTTTTCTTAGAAAAAAAATTCATTCTCGCACCTCAAATTAATAAAGAGTTACTAGAGTCAACAATTTGCCTATGTACCAAAATTGCTCTTTGATTTAAATTCATTTTTATAAACCATTCATTTAGACGCAGCACTAAACAGGAGCAGTGGCGTCACTAGGGTCGGCGTCACCCGGTGCGGGAAGCTCGGGGTGTCACCCTCCCCCCCCCCCAGGAAAAAAATGTCCCCCTAAAAATAAACAAAATCTATTGTTTATTTTGTTTCTTTCTGTTGAACACTAAAACTGTAAATCATTGATTGGTTACATCCGAAAATGGTTTTTGATTCTATTTACAATGGTCTTTTTATTTCGATAGTTTATCAAAAGTTATTATATAAATTAAAAATGTACAATTATTGAATTAAGAAAGATTTAGTTGAACCTATTTTCTTTTTTTTACTAGAGATTATTTAAGAGCTCCTTGCGGAAAAGGTTTTAAAGTACACTAGCGTTTTCAGCTGCTTCCAAAAAACAAAAAAAAAAACAAATCAGTACTGAACAGGTTTATGTGCTGCGAAACATCCTCAAGCAAATCCTGAAATACCCCAAGAAAGAACGTCGATCTATTTTGTAGATTTAAAAAGAAGTTTAATACCGTCCACTGGAATCACTCTAAAAAATAGCAAAAGAATAAGGCATATCGCAAAAATTAGTCCAAATTCAGTGACATTTGTAAGGCAAATCAAGCTGCTGTGTCACAACAGACGCTAAAATTCTTCAACATCGAGAGGAATATGAGATTAATGTGCATCTTTTCCCATTCGGGTTCCCATGTCGTAAACCAAGCCGAGATGGATTTTGCAAACAACATGGCATTACTTTGAAATAGAATTAAATGTATACACGATAAGATGGATAAAGACGCCCTTAAAGTTATGCACATTGGGTGCAGGTTACCCAGTACCCCATCAACATTGATCATACAGATTCTGGACAAATAGAAAAGTTCACCTATTTAGGCAGTGTTGTCTCAAGCGATGGAGATGTGTATCACGATGCTGCATGTCGGATTTGAAAGTAGGAGTCGTCTTTAAAAAAGTACGGTCATCTGAACAAACCCATCAATTAGCCTAGAGATTAAAATCCACCTCAATACAATCATTGTTCCAACGGCCACCTAACTGTAAGACGTGGAAGGCTGAAAAGAGGCTGAGCGGTGATGGCTGAGAAGGATCATACGAATAAGATACCGAGATGATTTTACCCATTGAGAAATATTTTCACGCACAGGTATTCGCCATCCAAAGAAAGTGGCAACAGAACTTTGAAAGCAAAAACATGACAGTCCACGTCTAACAGGCTTCACAACTTTTTTTTATTAGTTCTGAATTTTGTGGCTGTTAAAATCACTTTCAGCTGATTTCTGTAGAGGGACCTTGCAACCATACATGTCTAAAAACATCCGAGGGGTGTCTACATGTTTCTGAATATATTACAATAATAATAATGTTACGTTCGCCAATAAACTGGACAGAAAAGAAATTTCGAAAGCTCCTTAAGCTCACACAGAGATTTCGGGGTGAAGCAACGGCCGCCAAGCATTTTTCTGCATTTTTCTTTAAAAACTGTTTCTCCTGGCGTCTACAACGCATTAATATTCTCATAATAGGAAAGTTACTAGTCAAACAGTATAAAATTAAGTAAGTTTGGGATATGTTGATACTAAAATGTGAGATACATCCGCGGTAATAATTTTCATTTAAAAATTTGCATTTAGGAAAAGTGCATTTTTTCAACTTGGATGTCACCCCCTGGTAAACAGGAGTCAGATGTTTTTTTTTTCCAAAAAAAAGTGTTGCATACGTATTTTTTAAGCGTTGTAAAACGTTCCTCTAGGAGAATGACGATGAGGCAGGATTCCTCTCGTCGGCAAGGGGTTTGATTCATGGCTAAGCTTTATTGCTAAGCTTATTCTTTCATTTTCAACTTTATCATTTTTTTTCCTGGTTTCTAAAACGCCCATTTCTCGTACTAAGAGAGACTTTTAAAAAAAGGCCCAATGTTAATAAAAAAAATTCAGAACGCACTATTTTTCCTAATAAAACGTCGAGGGTTATATTAAGTAAAATAATAAAGAAGCAACCCTTGCCAATACTATTGTAACGGCTCTTACTATTCATGTTCTCTGCAAACTCCACCACACAACACTACCAACTTAAAGAACTTGTCAACTCAGGGCTCCAAAGTAATGTAACAGTTCAATGTTCAATAAATTAAAGTCAATACTGTACAATTGGCAATAACGTAACAAAAACTGTACAAAAGTTTCACACTCCGACAAATCAACTCTGTAACGCTGTATCAACTCTCCACCTCTTACTAGACTTGCACTCGATTCTCTGTTTCGAACATAAGCTAGTTCTTGGCTCCAACTTTGACTCGTACTTCTGAAGTTGCAAGGTATCGTGGAGCGACTTCACTTTGACACCTTCTTTCTTTATATAGGGTCCCTGCTGGCCTTCTAGAACTGGACGAACATCGCTTCACATTCTTCTTGAAAACATGGCTGCAACCCTCGTGACGCTCCTGAGCTCTGCTCCCTATAGATGTCTAATTAAACTTGGCGAGTCATCTATCGCAGTTGACGTCCATGCTTGCCACGGCTGACTGCTCGTTTAGCGTTGCATTAATCACTGGGTCGATATGTTTCGGCTAGCTACACACATGCAACTATTCTTATCTTTGCCACCACCAGGTTTATAACAGTACTAATCGACAGGTGGCGTAGCATACGCCGCTATTTTGCAGTGCTGGCCTTCGGCGACTGCAACCTATGCGTCCGCAGTGGATCCCGCACATCCATTGGACCCGCGCTAATTTTAAGTGTATAAATTATTAAATTAAAACCATTTAATAACATATAAAGATTTCCAGCGCCCACCTGTCGATTGACTAGGAGCTCCTGGAAATATGTTGAAATTGCAAAATATACAAAAGCGTCCTGGAAATTTCCGGAAATTATTAAAATGTTTTGAAAATTAAAAAAAAAAAATCTCCGGAAATATATAGATTAAAATTGTCATTTTTGGGTGTCATTCAAAATTAAAAACGCAAATCATATGCGCGGTTTAAAAAAAATACAATATCCGTATTGGTGGAATCTGTTGTAAGAAACTTCTCAACAATTCTCGAAGATAGATTGAAACATTTGCCAATTCTTGCTATTGAGCGTGATCTATGTAGGAAACAGACTTATATTGATATACTGTATGGCATCGCTACACTGAAGGCTCGTAAAGTAATTCTGTAGGTAGCAAAAAATGAATACAATGTAAAGACGAATTTTTTTTCCTAATACAAACTCTTAAGTTTCACTTATTATCCGCTTCTCTACCCAAACTTGGCCCCGGGAAATCCGTTTCGCATGGGCCCCATAACAGTTAAGTTCTTCCCTGCTATTTAATGACGGGTGAAGGTTAGAAATGGGTTAGTTACACACTAACATTGTGAAAAAATAAATACGAAAACAGCTGGACTTCATAATTACACCTTTATACGGCCTGTTACCTTTTCATAAGTATAACTACACTTGCGACATGTTTTTATTAGTTCAGAGTTCTAGCTATAAAAGAATTTGTAATAAGTAAATCTTATACAAAGACATTTTGATATGTGAGAAGACTTATTTACGTATACAGATTAAACTTATTACTCTAATTTCGACAATATTAAAATGATTTTTAAAATTATATTTGTTGTGACAATCTCGGGAATTTTTCATCTGATAAAATCAGGTTCTTATTTTATAATCTTTGTAATATTTTTGATAGTTTAGACATTATAAATGTTATCTTTAAACAAAGTGTTTATTTTCTGTATAGTAGCATTTTTATTTATGAAAGTAGAGTGATGCAGACTACCTGCATTTTTAAACATAAACAAGAACAATTAAAAATCTTAAATTAAACTTTCTTTCATTAAATAGATTTGGCTGAAGTAGTGACCAGAAAAAGAGAAGGATTCTTCAACCTCAAATGTTACATTGACGATCAATATCAACCTGAAGCTCCACGGAACAAAACTTTTGGTTTTCATCCTGATTCCTGTAACGATGTGGTGGACAACATTTACTCCAAAGCTATTGTAGTGTTATCAAGTGGACTAGAAGTTATGTGTGATACTGAAACTGAAGGAGGTGGCTGGCTGGTCATACAGAGAAGATTTAACGGAAAACTCAACTTCTACCGAGGCTGGCAAGACTATAAAAAAGGTTTTGGAGATTATGTCAACGGAGAATTCTATCTTGGTAATGAAAATATTCATCGCATAACTACAAACGGAACTTACGAACTAAGATTTGATTTTGATTATAAAAATAATAAATTTTACGCGAAATATTCACGATTTTATTTGTACAGTGAAAACGAAGGTTATAAATTACATGTTAGTGGCTATACAGGGAATGCTGGAGACAGTTTTTCTGTTCACAACGATATGAAATTTACAACGTATGACAAAGACTTTGATCAATTTGGACCAGACAACTGCGCTGTTTTGTGTAAAGGTGGGTGGTGGTATATAAAATGTGCTTTTGTAAACTTTAATGGTATTTGGAACAGTAAGGTAGATGGGGAAGGCGTTAATTGGGTGGCAACCACAGGTTTTTATGATTCTGCTACTAGAACAGAAATGAAAATAAGAAAAATTAAGTGATTAAATACATGAATAGTATAATTATATAATGATTTTTTTTCATACAAATCTTAAAGGAGTACAAAGTTACAATTTTTCTGTTAAAAAAGCATTACATAGCTTTAGATCATTAATTACCATACCCGTCATTGTAGACCCCCATGGATCTACGAGGACTTCCAGGGTGTCTACGGAAGTGAAAAAATAAATTTTAGGGTCTATGACATATAGTGGGTCTAAGATAGCTGATCACTTTAAAATATGACTAAATTTTTTATTTCATTTTCTATTAACGATTTATACCTAAGTTAATCCTTTGAATTTTAAACCTAACAGTCGAATGATTTTATTTTTAAATTAAAAATTTATTTTTTTTATTATCTTAATTTTGTCTATATTTAAGTAATGATGTACATGATCGACTCTGAAAAGAACTGTATAAAGTCCAGTGCTGGCTATTAGAAATTTGGCTTCTTGTGAAACAAGTTATTGTATTTGTGCTTTTTATGCAATAAAGTTTAAAGTTATTTCGCTTTGAAAACATTAAATCTGAAACATCATTTGAGAACCCTAACAAGATAAAATAGATTGCGACTTGAATTATTTCAACACTTAAAGTTCGGAATAGACCAACATTACAACAAATGTTTTAATAAACACCACAAAAGAGAATAGAGTTATGAAACTTTTACACTACTTTACTTTATCAAATCTAGAAAACTGCACCAAAAAAACTGACTTTGCCGGCCATTTAAGAGGTTTTAAAACCTGTTATACACAATCATATATGATATTATGAAACAAAAATTATCTAAACAACAATACAATAAGCAATATGGTAAAATGAATTAGGACAATTGAAGGTTTCTTATGTAATTGCTTGCAAATGACTTATTTCTAAAAAAAAAAAAAAACTAACACAAAAAACTGGAAAACAAGGTAAGGGGTCTACGATACAGAACAGGTTGGAAAACACTGCTTTAGATTATTATTTAAATCTACACGAGGCAGTAAATATTGCATTATATTTATTCCTGTTTCACTAACTCTTTTATAATAATATTAATAAAGCATAATCAATAATTTATGATTATTATTGGTATAATTCACATATTGATTTCCTTTTAATTTTACATTTTTGAAACTTTTTTTTAAAGAAAAGAACTTGATGTCACTTTAAAATATAAACTTAATATTTTGAAAAACAATTCTCTTAATTTATCGGCAAAATCTTAATCGAGGTTTATATCCAGATCTTTTGTATCGACGGAGTCAAAAAACTTTAATAATGTCACAGTCAAAATATGATCTTTCCAAGGAGCCAATTTATATGACGATGTAAATGACATTAGAAGGTGCCTTTTTATGTGGCAATTATAATATGATCTTTTGCGGAGGTGAGATGTCAGATGTCACGATCTTTCTTGGTGTTGAAGCTCTTTGACCTAAGATCATAAGACTGTGACTTGCCGGGGATCCATAAAGTTGCTAGCTGATAAAATGCTTTAAGCTTATAATAATTGATTCACTGAAGAAAAAATTATTTTAAAACACAGAACATTAATTCGAAACAATTATCAGCCATGTTTATATAATATATTACACGAATACACTGTATTAAAAACGAAATACTTGATATGATTCCACTGAAATAATCTACACAATAAAATATAGTGAGTCTGAGAATCTATGTAACACGTCTTATCAGTACGGACTCACACTTCAGACTGCCAATGTCCATGTATTTAATCTTTAAGTTTCGGCAAAAGTAATGTGACTATCTCAAAGCTCGCGATTGGCTGACCAATTGAAAAACAACATAACATCATTCGGACCAACAGAAAACCTCCTATAAATAAATAGGCACACTGGGCGTGGCCTAACATCGAAAATGATGATACCAAAATTTGACATATTTTCAAAGCCTAATGACGTCTGTAGACATTGAGATAAAAATAGATTTTGTGTACGTGACAAATAAATACAAAAACCACCCAATATTTTCTTTCTAGGTTTTAGTAAATGAATAACTAATATGTCTGAAAATTTATCATAATTAACATTGAGTGGGGTCAGTTTAATCTATAAGTGTTTCAGGAAGTAGCTTAATTAGTTTGTGTCAGCGTGGAAAGCAAGCATTTTTTACAACCAAAATGTAAGTTCTATTTTTTAAGTGTTGTATTTACCTGCTATCTTTAAATTTGCTATTTTCAGTTCCATCTTTTACAAATGAAACTAAAAAATACTGATAAATTTAAACCAAAAAAAAATAAAATAAAGGAGCTATAGATTGAACAGAGAAAAATATCAACAACTGTCAAACAGATAATCAAATTTAAAAGGAAACATCTGAACTTCCCAAGTATTACTCCGAAACTAATAAACAAACTACAATTACTATTTTAAATACTTTTAATGATTTAAGATTACCGAGAGGAGATAAAATACTTAATGCCCTTCCTCTGTTAAAAAATAAACAAACTAGATAAAATAAACATTAGTAGTAGCTTATTGTGTTGCCAATTGAAGCAAGAAGTGTGGCCATGGTGAAAGAGCGCCGAACCAACAAAAATGCCGATAGAAGAAGCAGTCCTATCTGCAACTATCCTAACTAACCCATGCGACGTATGCCGCCGGCTTTTTAAAGCGAGCATTGGAATTTACATTCATCTTCTTATCCATTGGAATTGGAAATCAGAAATGTTTTCATCTTCGTCTACGAACGACGAGATATTTGGCTATTTTTATTGACTTTATAAAGTACCAGATTATTTGGAGCACTTATTGTTTAGATCTTGATTTTGATGCGTTATGTTGTTGAGCAGTTGTGACAGAAGGCTGATTAGATAGAGTGTGAGAGAGAATTGTAATTATACGTGTTTTTTTTTAATGGCGCTGCACTGTGCCGACATGCAATTTGTGCTTTCAAATTGAATTCTGACATTGCATGGATGGGTGTATTTGGGCCTGCATTTGTTATCAATTGTGTATTTAAAGAATTTTGTCTTTATATGTGGGCTCCACAAGGTGTATTTACATTACTTGTGTTTTAGATCTAGATTTGTATAATACTTGGGTCACTTACCCTAACCCTAATCATAACTCTAAAGGAACATCCGAAAAATCTAAAATATTTTACGAACAAAAACAACAAAAAAAGATTACAAATAGAGTTTGTGTTATCACACAAACTTAGAGGCAGCATCGTTGGAGGCGGATCCCTCTCGGATCCGCCTATTCGCAAGGAATATTTAAGACACGATTTAATTTTGATGTTCAAAAGAAATAATGTTTCAATGATTCATTAGCCGTTGTTATAAAAAGTTTTTTTTAATGTTTCGTATGTTCCTTCTCACTTAAAAATAATTAACTTCTCTTTGGCAACGGAGGATGGCAGCGAGCAGAGTATGAATCCTGCCTGGTCGTGCAATTTTTGCGCTGCACTGTCATTAGGATTCATCTATGGTCCTTGGTTCAAACCCTGCCCGCTCCTATCCACAGTCGTCCTATGGGAGGTTTGGACTAGAAAGTAAACTCTTCAACTCTGAAAGAATATCCGAAACATGTAAAACAAACCCGGGAAGGTCGAAATATGTTAATGTATATGATAGCAAGAATTGTTTCTTATTAATAGATTCCCCATTCAAAATGTTATAATTTATTCCTTTAGTAATAGAGCTTATCGTCAAATAAATTATTCATGTAATTAAACAATATTGATACGTCATTCTACTTTACTCAATACTTTTAAGGAAAGGTAAATTAAATGCCGTAAAATTAGATGCCCATCAAAAGACAAATTTAGCTCTTGATTTAATCGAATTGGTCAGTCCTATTCTGACACTAAGTCCGCCCCTGAATGCGTTAGAAAGGTTTTGAACTACAGCAACCTACCATTCTACACGAGCGCCTCGCAAAGTCAGATAGTGGGTGTCTCAATATCCATTGACACCGTGTGAATAGTGTGCCACGAAAGAATGATATGTTCTTTTTTGAAAATGTAAATAAGCTTTTTGTGAAATTTACCTCCGTCTCTTTGAAAATATAATTATTATAACTAGCTAAGGATTTAGAAGTTATTTTTCTATATTCTTCAAAAAAAACCCCTTTATAATAAAGTATACATAGGCCAAATAAAATTATAGATATGCTAAAGATTATTGTATCCGTAGTATTGGAATAGTATTAATGATGGTATAATTTTCTATGTTGGCTATGCCCCTTAAAATATATCTCGTTGAAAATGATGTCAACAGATATTTTTGATGCTTCAAAGCGGAAAAAAGTTTTCTATTTAAATGCCTGCCCATTCTCCTGTATATAGCTAGATCAGGGGTGGGCAAATTACAACCCGGGGGCGATATGCGGCCAGTCGGGGTGTATTATGGGGCCAGCGGACACGTACAGAAATCATGTGTTCCCAAAGATTATCGACATTTTTTATTGCAAATATATTTTAAAAAATAGTTTTCAATAACTATATAAATTATTGAAAGTTTTGATTGTTATTAAATATGATAAAGAGGCTAAAGAAACATAATCTCTACACGTGTCACAGTCTTGTTTGACATTACTGTTAAATTTTCACCTTCGGTTAAGACGGGAAAAAGGAACGTGTAACGCCTGATGTTAGAAAACAGGAAGCAGAATGAGAGAATGAGACTTAAAGTCAAGTGGTAATTTGGGTTAGTCTTGTGAGACATGCATTTTTAAAGATTATTAGTATGTATCATTCTTTGTTGTGGAAGTTCATTGTTTCCCGCTGTAAGCGGATGTTATTTGTGATCTACACTGGATAATTAAATATATTAAACGTATACTGGATACCGCTCTTTTGACGGATGTTTATCATTTATGAACCCATGTGATTGACGAGAGAAGTGCTACATTATTTTGTTATCGCCAATAAACTTCATGTTTTGTCTGAGAAAGAGGATTTACGTCAATCTTTAGTATCTGTGTTCGTCTCCTGTTAAGTCAGACTCCAAGAAGTGAGAACTCAGCACTCCACGACATTCGCGACGCAGTAGTGACCAGTCTAGTGTGTAGTAATCACATTCAACATTACACAGCCAAAATCAGACTATATTCATTGCTGTTTCACCATTCATTGCTGTTTCAACATGCCATTCTAAAAAGTTTAAAGTACACGAAGATTATTCTTATTGGCAATATTTCGAAGCATTCAGTCACAAACAGAAACTAAGGCCAATATTTTTTCAATATTATGTCGAGCTTTGCTAAAAGTGTTATTTTATCGTATCTCATATAATACAGACGTTACTTTAAAAAAAAGAAGATGATTACGTCCTGCACGTCATGTATCTAGTCATACATGTTAATGAATCACTTAAAATCTGCCAAGTTATTAGTTTTCCTGGCTGGCTTTGATTGGCTTTGAACAAGATGGCAAGAATAAAACTTCACGCTTACATGACAGTAACAACTTTTGCAGCCCGTGATTTGACTGAGAAAAACAGATTTGTTAATAAAATTACAGAACATTATCGAAACCTTAAAAAAAATATGAAAAGACACAGTTATATCCCTCGATTAATTCGCACTAATATAGGCCTACGTGTAAAGAACTTTGGTTAGTTCTTTGAGGCTCGTTATTTAAAGGGGTATTATTCTCAAATGTAGATTCTTAAAACTTACAAGTATTATAAAATACACAGAGTATAAATTAGTATTTATTTACAGCATTACCATTGGTTAAACATATAATTTAGAATTCACAATCATCAATACTAACAGTACTAAACGTGCCCAATTAAAATATTCTCGGGCGCTTAAACTAGACTCAATAATAGCTTGCTTAATTAAAGGCCGTCAATGCCACAACTTAGTATTACCCCAAAAATCCAATACACACAGTGCAGAAATAATATCTCTCAATAAAACTGACAACAATCAACAAAACCCTTCTCAGTCCAGGACTGCTCTCTAACTAACTAGACTGACCACAGGAAACTTTCTTCCCCTATCCTTCTGAAAACCCCGTGCAAAAATAGTTCACCACTTACAAGTAATAAAAATAAACAAACACACACACACAATCTCATATCTTACATACCCCAGCTCCTAACAATACGCCTATGAGTCTTAGACGTTTACTTCAGAGCTAGAGAGGATATTCTAGCGATATAATTGAGACGTTACAGAAAGATCATAGGTATAACATTTAAAGACCGAGTCACTAGCGAAGGAAACTCATGAACACTAGTATTTTAAATTCTTTTTTAAGATTCACTTAATCAAGAGAGAGTTCTATAAGGTTCTATATGTTATTCTTCAGATGCTTCCAAAACTTCTTAATATTGACTATACTGTTATCCAGGTGTCAGAGTTGTGTTAAAGCCTTAGCTCGTTTGCCCGGGCCCTTGACATTCAACAGGCACCTTCGTGCTTACAGTAAATAATTGACTCACTGTTAACAATGCAATTGTTTAATGATATTAATATATGTTATAATAACTAATGACAAACTGATAGAATAATGACATTGACTTAAAAACATTCTACTGTTGTGGTTATATTAATTAAACAATAACTCTGCACCTTGCTGTCCCGTAACGCAACACTTTAATACGCACACACTGGCCCACTGCGATACCAAACTGCAATGAAAGCTCCATAATCCCATAACTAACTCCCTGTAGCGACATAAGTAAAGACAAATTAAAAGGTCTAGTCTAATATACCATTTCATCAAAACAACTGCAGTAATGCCTTCGATACTCTCCCTAAACAGGAGAACACAGAAGAATCTCACAAACATGTTACACCAGCATAATTACAAAACCACTCCATAAGCTTACAAGCAAAGCAACAAAGCAAATGCGTTCAAAAATTGTGGACTTGATAAACCTTTGTGCTATAATACCATAACCTACGCACCGATACCAGGTATACAAGACACGAGCTCCAACTAAGTCCCAGTAAATTACACTGCATCAGTCTTAGAAAAGTTGCGAAAGCGTTGCAGATCAAAAAGGCATATCAGTGAAGTTAGTGAACTGACAAACATCATGACCAGCAGCGAACGCTCTTTCCTCTTTCTTCTCGGGATGCATTCCATCTGCCAATATGCACTCTTCAGGTCGAGAGTAAAAAAACATCTGCATGTTTAAGGTGTCATCAATCACTGTTATTGGATAAATATATTTACGCATAACTTCGTAAAATGATCTGTAGTCTGAACAAAATCGCAAAGATCCATCCTTTTTATGTACCAGAAGGATTAGTGAACACAGTTGAATGAGAGCTCTATGACCCATAGATGTCTCATTCGTTCTATAATTCGCCCCTACCGCCCCCCCCTGGATCCGCCAGTGCGTTAATGTCAATAAAATTACGATGGTACGAAACCCTTAAGAAAGTCGTTCATTCTTACTAGAAATATATTTATACTAGCTTTAATTTTACACGGCTTTGCGCTTGTTATTGGATCTATAATGAGTAAAGATATTGAGCTCACTGTCTTGTTTACGTTTTATATATTATTGAATAGACTAACGTTTGAAACTAGAAAGTTATCTTTAGAAATATAGGAGATCAAGCCTCCAAATTAGAAGAAAGTAGCTTACTAGATCTAGGTCCATCAATGAAATGAAAGCTTTTAGATCTAATTTTTAAATATTTTTTGTTATTTAAAAGTATAGTCATGTTTTAAAGAGAGTATGCTATATTGATTTCTCCTTTATTTAAATTTAAAAAATAAAGCAAAATAGAGCTTAATTATTCAATTTATTGTTCATAGGTCAACATCTGTTTTTATTTTGTGACCCCTTGACGCCTTGACGCGTCGCCTTGGTGACAAAAAAAGCGATATCTATATATAATTTAAGCAAACGCGTGAATGTAACAGTTAATAAAACATTGTTAGTTTAATTTTATGTAGATCTAGATGCCGACTCTAAAAAAATTGAATGCCTTAGTAATCTATAACTAAAGACTTTAAGCTTGTGTTGGCCTCGATCTAAATCTAAATCAGTATTTTGGGCAACACTCTAAAGCCATTCTTTCTTATACCGCATGCTTGACCTTTATGATGCGGGACGATGTATGAGAAATGTTGTCAACACGGTAAATGTATATGTGTATCAACGTTGTCAAGAGGTCTAAATACGCAAACGTAAATATGAAAGAAAAAGGAAATTGAAAATAAAGACTCAAAATTAAACCTAATGGGTAGTTTTAGGGTAAAATACTTCTACACAATTGAAAGTAAATTGTATTATGAAAGTAGTTTATTGGTTTTATAATATGCCTTTAGGCTATAATGCGCGATATTATGACCCATGATATTTATTTCATTCGTATCACTACGTGGCGAGAGTAATGGTGTGCGCGATTTACGGAGACGTATGTCAAGACATTTAATGCTATTTACATTTAGAACGAACGATTTTATGTAAAAAATGTTTTGTAAACTCAAATTTGAAGATTAATTTTAATTCAATAATGAGGCTCTTGCAGATATACTGACCCTTGAAGAAGAGTGGGCTAACTTTAGAGATACTACTATTGAGTGCTCCGAAGAAATTATTGGAAGGAGGCGAGGTTCATACAAGGAACGGTGGATACAAGACAGAACATGGAAATTGATCGATGAGAGGAAAGAGGCCAAACTTAGACGAGATCAGAAAAATGAAACACAGGATCGCAGCCTAGCAGAAGAAGCTTATAGGGAAGCAGACCTGAAAGTAAAGAGAAGCTGTCGGCGAGATAAACGTGACTGGATTGAACAGAAGGGTCAAGAGGCGCAGGCAGCCGCAAGCAGAAACGACACAAAAACGCTCCATCGTATTGTCCGAGATCTCACTGGAGCAAAGAGTAGACATGGAGCACCGATTAAAGACAAGCAAGGCAAAACTTTGCTAACGACAGAAGAGCAGGATGCAAGATGGATCGAGCACTTTAAAGAGACCCTTAACCAACCTTCGCCAGACCTGACTTACACATTCAGGGACCCCTCTCCGGACAATGATCTCAAGGTCAAGACAGACCCAATAACTGCAGAGGAAGTTACCGTGGCCATTGCAGTGTAAAAGAACAACAAAGCACCAGGGCTGGACATGGTGTCTGCAGAAATGCTAAAACATGGAGGTCAGTGCATTGTTGACAGAATGACTGATCTCTTAAATCTCTGCTGGCGAACTTCAAAAGTCCCCGAGGACTGGCAAAAAGGAGTCATTGTAAAGCTTCCAAAAAAGGGCAACCTGGCAGATTGCAACAACTGGAGGGGAATTACTCTCCTCTCTGTCCCGGGCAAAGTTTTCAGCACTGTTTTGTTGAGACGGTTTCAACAGTCTGTATATGAGAGGCCCAGATAAGAACAAGCAGGATTCCGAAGAGGCAGATCTTGTGCAGAGCAGATTTTCGTTCTACGAAATATCATAGAACAAAGTCTTGAGTACCAACAACGGCTAACGATCAGTTTCGTAGACTTTAAGAAAGCATTTGATAGTGTCCACCGAGAATCACTATGGAAAATAGCTAGAGAATACGGCATCCCAGAAAAAATTGTCCAGGTTCTACGACACCTATACAGTCAGTCTAGTTGCTGCATTAAAACAAAGAAGGAACAACAGATTTTTTTTTACCATCGAGACAGGTGTGAGACAGGGGTGCATCTTATCTCCCTTCCTTTTCCTCCTAGCCATCGACTACATAATGAGGAAAGCAATGAACCAGACTGCCTTTGGTATTCCATGGTGTGAACAAAACCGAATGACGGACTTGGACTTCGCCGATGACGTTGCACTACTCGGGGCTACAAATAAAAGTATACAAGAAATGACGGAGAGCCTAGATAGAGAGGCACCCAAAATTGGCCTCCGCATAAACTTAGATAAGACAAAAATTTTGCGAGTGGGATATAAGGCAAAGAGTACCCCTGTTAGAATTGGCGAGTCAGCACTTGAAGAGTTGGACAAGTTCACCTACCTTGGCAGCATCATAACAAATGATGGGGATGCATACCATGATATAGTGTGCCAAATAGGAAAGGCAGGGAGCATTTTCCAAAGGCTGCAGCCTATTTGGACAAGCCAAGCCATTGGACTCGAGACAAAAATACACCTTCTCAACACAATTTTCATTCCAACTGCAACATATGCATTTGAAACATGGAAGTCATATGTCAAAATTGAGAAGAGACTAAATGTGGCTCAACAAAAATGGCTGAGACGGATTCTGAGAGTCAGTTACACAGATCGGGTCTCAAACGGGGAAATCCTATGCCGAACTGGGAGTCGAACACTCAGTGAAGTTGTGACAGAACGTCGCATGAGGTCATGTTCTACGACAAAATGAACTACGCATACCAAGAATTGCGATGACATGGAGGCCAATACGAGGAAAATGCAAACAGGGACGTCCTCGTATAACTTGGCGTCAAACCTTCATGGAGGACCTCAGAACAGTGGACACCAGATGGGAGGAGGCTTCAGACATTGCCAATTACAGACCATTATCGAGACAGCTTGCCGCCCAATGCGCCGAACGGCGCGGGAGGACCTAAGTCTAAGTCTAAGTAAGTCTAATGAAATAAATAGACACTAATATGTATATCAATGTGTAAAAGTAAATAAAAAATGGTTTATTGATTGAGAGTTTATTTAGATCTAGACATTTTTATCTCTGTGCATGCGTGACCTTTCCGCCTTGCCTCATCCTCTAGACATGGCTTTGTTAACTAATTTTTAGATACACTATTTTAATAGAGTTAAGCAACTTTTTTTATCTCATTGAGGGTCTTTAGTTTGTTAAGGGCTACAATACATACACTACGGTCTAAGTTAGTACCCAAAGAACATTTCTGCCAAATTTTATCAAGATTGGTCAAGCGGTTTTGATTTCTATTCGACATATACATAAGCCTTACATTATAACATAGATTTTAAAATAATTGTTAATGTTGACACTGTTGATTAATAACAACTATATTTTATGGTACCTTGAGAAAAACAACAACATTATTGGTCACTCTTATAAGTAGGTCTCACATTTGTAGAGGGAAAGTAGTCAACAGATGGAGAAACGCTTTTGTATTTTATCATTTTATCAAACATCACTTATTTTAATGAAAATGTTTCTACTTGCAACATGTGTTTATCAGTTGATAGATTTAAATATAGATGTATTAAAACTATATAAACCACAGAACGACAACCTTTTTACTTGCAGTAGACATCTAGAGACGTTTGCTTTTAACATTATTAACAAATAGAACTTCCAACAATAATAAAAATGTTTTTTAAAAGTATCATCTTCATAACTAGTATTTTAACGTTTCAACTGATTAATGCAGGTTCGTAAATTATCGATACAAAAGATTCTAATAATTTTAAATTATATTTTAAATACAAACCTAAATTTAAAAAAAAAGAAAGAAAAAAAAAAACTTTACAATATTTTTTTACTATGTTTTGTAAAAAAAAAACATTGACATTATTTTTTAAATTACAAAGTTTTTTACGTTAAATTCTAATTTCGAATTTTTCTGATAAATAGATCTCACGGAAGTAGTTACCAAGAGAAAAGTTGGATCATTAGATTTGAATTGTAGCATGAAATGTTACATTGACAATCAATATCTACCTGAAGCTCCACGGAACCGAACTTTTGGTTTTCATCCTGATTCCTGTAACAATGTGGTAGACAACATTTACTCTAAAGCTATTGTAGTGTTATCAAGTGGACTAGAAGTTATGTGTGATACTCAGACAGAACGAGGTGGCTGGCTGGTCATACAGAGAAGATTTAACGGAGAACTGAACTTTTATCGAGGCTGGCAAGACTATAAAAATGGATTTGGAGATTATGTCAACGGAGAATTTTATCTTGGTAATGAAAATATTCATCGCATAACTACAAATGGAACTTACGAATTAAGATTTGATTTTGAATATAAAAATAGTAAATATTACGCGAAATATTCACGATTTTATTTGTACAGTGAGAACGAAGGTTATAAATTACATGTTAGTGGCTATACAGGGAATGCTGGAGACAGTTTTTCTCATCATAACGATATGAAATTCACAACATACGACAAAGACTTTGATGAAGATGGACCAGACAACTGCGCTGTTTTGTATAAAGGTGGGTGGTGGTACAAATCTTGTCATTTGGTACACTTTAACGGTATTTGGAACAGTAAAGAATTTGGACAAGGACTTAATTGGTATGCTGTTACAGGATATTTAGATTTTGCTACTGGAACAGAAATAAAAATACGAAAAATTATGTAAATTATATAAATGAAAAACATTAAAATGATCTGGCTTGGATTTTGTTATTTATTTGATGTTTTCGTATTCTAAATGTGAGTCCGAACACATTCAAAGGGCGCAACAATTAAACATACTTAATAAAACTTGTGAAGACTTTAACTGATGATGATTTACAGATGGGGATGATCGTCTAGAAGAGCCGACAATTAAAATTCACAAAATTTTACAATTTCAAAGAGCCTCAACATTTTTTTTGCGAACTATAAATAGTATTCAAGTAATTGATTTTTTAAGGACAAAAATCAATTTATTCATATATTTCGTTTTTCACAACAAAGATTCTATATATAATACATATATACAAATATTCTTCTTCTTCTAGCCAGCTTTTTTCTTCTGAGCAGTCAGCTCTTTTGCAGACTGTACAAGGAAAAATAGTGTGCAGTTTTTTTCAATGTTCAGCACTGCCATAAAGGGTGTTGGTTATGTTGGGCTGTAGTAGTAGTAGGAAATGGTTTACGGTTTCATAAGGGTGGGCGCAGTGTGTACAAAGGGGGAGTTGTGTGGGATTTATTTTATTGAGATGATAATTTAAATGAGGTGTATGTCCTGTTCTAAGTTGGAAGATTGTACATTGCTCTTTGCGGGGGAGGAAGTTAATACTGTCCAGTTTGTTAGGCATGTTCATTTCTTTGTACATGGCTCTGCCTGTGTTTTCTGTTGCCCATTAATTGAGCCACTCCTCTTTGTGGTTGTTGATTAGCATTGACCTTAGGGTGAGGTAGCTCACAGGTCTATCTGGTTGTTCCATAGATGATCCTGAAATTGAGAGCTTATCTGACTTTACATTTCCAATGACACAAGTGTGTTCAGGGATACACTGTAATATGATGTTGATGTTTAATTTGGTCATCATCTGGTGTATTATCATTTTAGTGTTTCAACTTTATTAGGCTTTTTGAGATGCTGATGTTAAGTGCTTGAAGAGTGGATTGGGAGTCTGTCAAGACAACTATATTAGATGGTGCTTGTATTCCTTTATGTAATTTATTTTCGACTGTCTGCTATGGCATTGCCTTAATTTTAGCTTGGAAGTTTGAGCAGTAGTTGCCATCATCATCATCATCATCATCGTTCCTTTGCGTTCCTTGTGGAACATAGGGCCTCGACAAAAACACACCACTCTCCACGGTCTCTTGCAAGTTTCTTGACGGCTTCCCAGCTCTTTCCAGTCCTCTTGGCTTCCTCCAGTATGCTGCGCCGCCATGTTCGTTTCGGTCTTCCTCTGCGTCTTGTTCCCTGGGGGTTCCACTCTAAGGCCTGCCTAGCTCTGTTGTTGGTATCTTTTCTAAGGGTGTGACCAATCCATCTCCACTTCCTCTCTAAGATCTGCATCTCTATATAGTTGTTGCCATAGGGGACACATATTTCAAAGTGTTTATTTTTGGGGAAGACCAGGAAGGCACCAAGACTAGCATTGATGGTGGCTTTGAAGGCTGATCTGTCGGTGTATATATGGATGGCTGCGTTTTCATTAGGCGTTTTCATTAGGCTTTGCAAAACTAGAGATAGCAGTATAGCAGTTGTGCTTTTTCTTAACAGTTCTTGAACGTCTCTATCGGGTTTACCGCAATACCCCATGACTTTGGCTGTCACCTCATGAAGTTTCGTATTTAGCTGGCTTAAGATAATAGATTATGATTTGCTGCTTGAAGTCAACAAACTTGCCGCCTCTTTTAGTTTCTTTATAAACAGCGTAAAAACAGAGCTTATGCTATAGATGTAACCCAATATAACCTACTCAGTCTCAAAGATCTGCGTAAATGGACAGCCCCATAGTATCTAGGAAGCAAAGTATTAAATGACTCATCGATTTCAAGGGTAGCTAATAATCGTCTGCTTAGGGCCAGTTCTGCTTTTGGACGCCTCTAGACGAGAGTTTAGCGGAATAAATTGTTCGCCTGCCTACAAAAATCAGAGTCTACCAGCCGGTTCTTCTTTCAACCATTCTCTATTAATCTGAGTGATGCCCTAACTTATTTGGTCTGCGGGCCATTTTAATTTTCGGACTCGTATCGCGGACCATATCACCAAATAGAAATAAATGAAATATACAACAAGCTTTTTTAAATAGTTTTATTAATGGACCTAATAAAATTAATGTGCTGCATGAAGTTTATCTAAAACCATCTTCTGAATATCTGGCAGCATAGAGGAAACACTAAGTCGGAGCACTTAATCTAGTGTTCGTCAGTGAGGCGATTACGTAACATAGTTTGTGCCCATTTCATCATTGAAAAGTTTGTTCACACAAATAAGTGCTTAAAAACATTGTGAACTTACTTAGCGCTTGTTGCTGTTAAAGATTTGGAAAAGTTTCTGCAGGTAATACGAAGCAGAATTCAATAGTCTGCATTACTTGAAATTTGTCAAGCAGAAATGTCTGGCTTTGTAAGTCAATCAGATCCAGTTGCAGATCTGTCGCAGCACTTGACAAATCGGCAGCAAACGGATTTTTAAAAAGATTTCATTTTTAAATTCTGAAAATTCATTTTTTTTACTGAAATAATACATCAAGAGCCTCAGAAGTTGAATAATTCTTTCTTTTGGTAAAGATATATTTAGCTAGTTATTCTTTTGCAGAGTGATACGGGTTGGAAAGTGGGCAAGATGAACCTTTCCGCTTTTTTAATAACTACAATTAATTACTTTTTTTTTTACATTTTCCCCAATGTTTTGGCGGGCCGGATAGAAGCACGTCGCTGGCCGGATCTGGCCCGCGGGCAGTAGTTTGGGCATCTCTGTTATAAGCATATACATCGCGCTTGAAATGCTTTTCATGCTTTAAGTCCTACTAATGATATAGAAATTGTTAGCTTATAAGTCTGAACATTATTCATAATGTTAAGCGTGGTGGAGAGGCTAAGTACGGCTTGAGCTTGGCTTGCTTGACTACCTAGAAGGGGGCTCGAGGCTCGACACCCGACTCGGGCAGAGTTGTATTTACTGAGCGACAAAAGGCAGCACGGGAAACCAACTCCTAGATACCCCCTTCCCCCACAAATGAGATTGGACCAAAGCGCTCTGAGCATGCTATAAGCATGAAAGTAGCGCTTAAAAAAAGGTATAATAATAATTTTTATTGACTTCTCAAAGCGTTTCTGGAACTTGCTTAATTAGGCTGTGTCCTCGATGTAGGCTAGTCTTTTTTTTTAAAGGCTTTTCTGTCTTGTGAGTGTGGTTTGTGTTTCCTGCTTTATAGTGCTGCTATAATTACATTCTTTTTCAATGAAACTAAGAAACACTGATACATTTATTTAAAGAAATTCTAAAACAAAGGCGTTAAAGGTATATAAGAAAACAAACAACAAAAACAACTGTTTGTTAACAATAAGTAAAGTAGGTTAAAAAGCATCTGATTTTTCTAGCTCGATTACTTTAAAACAAAACTATGCAAAATACTTTCTCATTTCCCTTAGTCTTTTAGACCGTTGGGAAACTACACAAAATTTATCGACTGTCTTTCCCCATTCCTCTCTGTCTTTTGCCTTGGATAGAACCTCTTTCAATGACAGGCCTGTCCAGTCTTTTACTTTGTCTTCCCATCGCTTTCTCTGTCTGTCTTTTATTCTTTTTTTTTTTGGTAGCTTCAAACTTTAAAAGCGACGACCTACAAAGAATCAAGGGTGTTAATTTTCACACCACATCATCCAAGTACAAATTCCTTCCGCTGTTTGAGATGCCAAATTTTTTTTTACTTAGGTAATAATTAGGATACAATGTGTAAAATTGATTTTTATTTTGTCTAGTAAAACAAATAAGTATGCACAATTTCAGCTTGATCCAAAACTGGGTGTACACACTTTTTACCACACACAAACATATTAAGTTTATATTGGCTATGTTTCTAAAACCTCAAATGGATAGAATTCTCGATAACAAAATATAAAAAGTAAAGTTAATGACAACCACATTAAAAAAAATAATTATATAATATTCATTGATAATAATCTACTTATTCACATTTGATAAGAATCTGTCCTAAAGAAAAAGAGAAAACAATATGTGATCCATGATTATAACTCAGTATTTCTACAAGTTTTTTTTAAATATTGCGCCACTTAAAAGAAAATAATGTTCTCATCACCCTTAGGAAGCGGTATCCAGCCCAGATACCAAGCATTTTTATGCATTATGAAAAAAAATGCTTTATTGCTACTAGAGCAAAGATTCTAAAAGGTCTAAACTAAAATGAAATATTTATACTGTTAAAATATTCTAATGTGAAAAAATCTTTTAAAATTGAATTGGCAAAAAGATATTTAAACGTCTAATTATAAAATAAAAAAAATTGACCCATCTTCTACAAAAAGCTAATCGAGTACAAAGCAAAAATTCTAAAAGGTCTAACCTAAGATGCAATATTTATATTGTTAAAATATTTTTATGAAGACATTGTTGATTAATTAAAATTAGATATGAGATACCTTGAGAAAAACAACAACAACATCGATCACTCTTAAAAGCACGTCACACATTTGAAAGGGGGCGTACTCCACAGAAACGCTTTTGTATTTTATCAAACATCACTTTTTTATGACAGTGTTATACTTGCAACATGTGTTTATCAGTTAATAGTTCTAAATATAGATGTATTAAAAATATATAAACCATAGAACGACATTTTTCATTATAGTAGACATCTAGAGACGTTCGCTTTTAGCATTGCTCACCAGTAGAACTTGAAACAATAATAAAATGGTTTTTAAAATTATCATTTTCATAACAAGTATTTTAATGCTTCAACTGATTAATGCATGTTCGTAATTTTTTTAATGATACAAACGGTTTTAAAAATTTTAAATCCTATTCTAAAGAAAAACCTAAATGAAAAAAAAAAACAAGAAAAAAAACATTACAATATTTTTTTTTATGTTTTTGAAAAAGACCATTGATATATTTTTTAAAGAAGTTCATTACATAAAACACTAATGTTTTTTTTCTAATTTTTCTAACAAATAGGTCTGACGGAAGTAGTTACCAAGAGAAAAGTTGGATCGTTAGATTTGAATTGTAACATGAATTGTTACATTGATGATCAGTATCAACCTGAGCTTTCACGAAACCGAACTCATGGTTTTTATCCTGATTCCTGTAACGATGTCAAGGACAACATTTACTCTAAAGCTATTGTAGTGTTATCAAGTGGACTAGAAGTTATGTGTGATACTGAAACTGAAGGAGGTGGCTGGCTGGTCATACAGAGAAGATTTAACGGAGAACTCAACTTCTACCGAGGCTGGCAAGACTATAAAAAAGGTTTTGGAGATTATGTCACCGGAGAATTTTATCTTGGTAATGAAAAAATTCATAGCATAACTACAAATGGAACTTACGAACTTAGATTTGATTTTGACTATAATAATAGTAAATATTACGCGAAATATTCACGATTTTATTTGTACGGTGAGAACGAAGGATACAAAGTACATGTTAGTGGCTATACAGGGAATGCTGGGAATAATCTTGCTTATCATAATGACATGAAATTCACAACGTATGACAAAGACTATGATGCCAATGGATCAGAAAACTGTGCTGTTGCATGCAAAGGTGGCTGGTGGTACAATAGTTGTCATAAAGTGAATTTGAATGGTATTTGGAAAAGTAAGGAAATAGGGCAAGGGGTCATTTGGTCTTCGACCACAGGTGATTATGATTCTGCTTCAAGAACAGAAATAAAAATAAGAAAAACTATTTAAAATTAAACTAAAAGCAATACAAATTTTAAAATTAACATAAAATCGTACTAAAACTAATATGTTACACATATTAATAAAATTATTTTTTTTCGATTAACACTGAGTTCGTCTTATAGTCATTCTTTTAAGCATCGTACTTTTTATTACCTTTGTTGAGTTTCAACAATCATCATAGGGAGCAAACAAACTGTAATAATATATGGTTTTGAATCAACACCGTTAACAGTAAACTCATGTGTACCTCAATGAACAGTCTTAGTTCCACTACTATTTGTAATCTGCATAAATAATTTTTTACCAAATCGCTTTTGCTCAGAAACAGAAGTGAATATATTTGCACTAGTTGTAGTTGGTCTAAAGTAACGTAATAGCTTAATGTCAATAAAGAACAGCGAATATTGTACAATTAGCAGCACGTAACAAAAGACTGTACAAATATCTCTCCGATAGAACCGTATCGCCGTATTAACTCTTGCACTGGTCTTTCTGTCTTGTTACGGGCTTGCACTGGGTTCAACAGTTCAGGACTGACTTCACACACTTGGGCTCGTTGCGTCGGACTCGATCATAGATCAAGATCAAGACGCCAGCCGTCTCAACTGTACTTGAAAGTACTTCGCACTGAAACGTCGTAATGCTCCGTACAGAACCACACCGCTGAACTGTGCTGTAGTCGACCGTGCTCTGAACATTCTGTCGTGAACCCCTTTCTGAACCCCTTTTCTGGACCGTCTTGACTGCGACACCTCTCCTCTTTATATAGGGTCCATGCTAGCATTCTCGAACCAGACAGAAAGTCCCTCGACGTTTCTAGGTGGTCAGATGACTATAATTCTCGTAACGCTCTTGAGCTCTGTTCACGACGCCGGTCTTTTCCGAACCGACTCGTCTCGGCTGACCGTTGTAACTCGTCATGCTTGACTGCTCGTCTGGCCGGAGCGATATGTGTCGGCTGACTACACACACCAATACTACCCCCATCTGTGCCATCACCAAGTTTATATCAATATTTATGTAGGCCCTTTTTATTGGAGAGTTCAATAAATAAATAGAAGCTCAGGAACTTTTTTGCATCTTTTTTTTGTCTAGATTTCTTTATGGTTTTGTCAGTAGACGTTTATATAATCGAACACTGAAAAGATGTATAGATACGTGTGGCGATCAGTCAGCTGGGAAAAAACAATTAACCTCAATAAATTACACAGAAATATTTTTTCCTTATTAAGCGTTGTAAGAAAGTGTGTATAGATTATTTCTAACAACTCTCCTCCTTGCCATGTTACATTCAATTTCCTGAGCCACGCCAACTCGCCAGGTTGACCATCTTGGCAATACTCGATTACCTTATTGACATCCTCAGGACACAGGGCAACTTGAGCTTCCTTGATTTTGAAATGAAGCCAGACTAACCGACGTGGGCACACATCCCTCCCCTTAGTCTAGACATGGAACATAATCAAGTTTGACCTCTGGCCAGGTGTTTTTCAACATTACTGGAAAATATCTGGAGGTGCTAGGCAGGAGAACATGTCACATTGTTTAACACGCGATTAATTCATCATCTGCTTTAATGTCCAATCCTTATTTTCGGTTTCCGGATAAGTGGCATATAAATCTTAAATTTTTTAGTCAGAAGGAGTCGCTCTATTTTAATCTAGAACTTTGAGGGGAGTTAATTCACAGAGTCTATTGGTTGAGTTTTCATTTCTTATTCCGTACACTTAGACTTCTTCTAAGAATTTTATTCATTGCTGAACATTAATAATTGACATTTACTCCACTTCATTTGATATTTAATGTGCGCATTTAGTGTATATCTCATACGCACCAACTGAGCATATAATTACTTTATGTGCAAATACCCATTTATGTTTTAGCTTATGTCAAACATGTTTTGACGTTATTATTGATGTATTGTTCAATTGAAGCAATCTTGAATACACTTATATATTGCATTTTATTGTATCAATCTGGGTAGAACGCCTTGGTCATTCTATCGCACAGAGTATACGTTTAGAAATAATCGCACATTAATCCCCCTTCCGTATTTTCCCCCTTGTTCACTTAGTTTAGACAAGACTTGCGTCCTTTAACTGGGCACTCTCTACATTTATTTAATTTAATTTGCATTACATTTTTGAAGTCGTGGTCGCTGACCGTTAACCATTTTTTATGCTTATATTTATCTCATCAGCTGTATTATTGTCAATCCTTTTGTATATGAATTAATATGATCTTGATCTGTATTATTTGTATTTGAACTTATTGACATCTATGCCAGAGGAGAATGTTTTTTTTATTGCAATGAAACTATTAAGCTCGGTGTTTTTCTTTCAGCCTGATTGCAGCTAGAAGCACCTACATGTTCCTATTATTCCTATTATCCTTATTACTGGACCTGTTTTTTTCCCTGCATATGCTATTTCTGTTATTTTTCCTGTTGTTTTGGCTATAATTACGACTATAAACTAGATCTTGCTGGAGGAAGGAGTTCTTCTTCAGTAAACACTAAGTGGTAAGGTCTGCACCAAAAGTGTTATCTCAGTCCCCTACAGCCTGTCTTTACATATAACATTTACACCTTGATGACGTATACCAGCTAATCTTAACAAAAATTCGGAGCTAGAGCCTGCACCTCGCAATGCCAATACTCACGCTAAAGGACTTGAACAGCCTACATCGCCAAGGCAGAAGCATAAGCGTCTGAGTAGACAACAACAAACTCAGAAACATTAGATAAAAGTCGTACAAACAAATGGGCATTTTTTAAAATCCAACAGCTGATGATCTACTTTTTTTTTTAACTTATTTACACGCACAATCAGATTTCTTAAATTATAAATCTGGTGAAAAATACATAGGTTTGATAAAAATCTTGCTTTTATTTTTTTAGCGTATAGTAGTGTTTATTTTGCGGATGTGTCAAAATCGTATCTTTGCCAGCAAGTAAAATAGTAAAAGGAAACTGACTATTAAATGTATTGCAAATCAACTGTTATAGTTACTCAACTCGAAAGATATACAAATCAGTCAGATGGTGAGTGATTGGCATATATAAATTGCTTCCATTGGTATTGCATTTTAAATAGGATTTGAAAACTGACCAAATATATTACCGGCTTCTCATATAATGATTCTGTGGTTTTGGTTATTAATGATAGATAACGGGAAAATATTCAGTAAGTTAATGCTACGAACACTACTTGTCAATTACATGATGTGAGCTCTATATGCAAATTACATATTAATAACAATTTATTGTAAATACACGTTCTTTTTGATGTTTTGTATTAAAACTTCTTCACACAAGATTCTTATGCTCAATTTTAGATTTTTATATATCACACAGCTTCAATTGACAGTCATGCAGGTAATGTGTTGAAGGTACAGGGCTATTGTAATTACAATTGATTGTTTAAAAAAATTATGAAAAGCCAATAAAAGCATTTTATGAAGCAATAGGTTCACATGACTAATTTCATTTGTTTTGTATATAACACCTACATAGGCCTCGGAAAACCTCCTGGAACACACTATGAGAACCATCGGGGATAAAAAAAAAAGTTATGCTAGTGTCGTGGTAATTATTCTTGTCAGACTCTAAAGACATAAACAAAGGTGAACCAAAGAGAAAACATTGATTTTAAATAACATCGTGAATTCACAGGTTTTTGTCACTAGTATTAAATATTTAAAAGTTCTGCGAGTAAAAATAAATGAAGTATTAAATGAAGTCAATATTGCTTTGATGATCTTTTGTTGCTGCCTTTTTTCCTGTGCAACTAGACTGTCAATAAATTAAAATAAACCCTAACTAACTAGATACATTCTATTCAAGTCATTAGTTGTTTTGTTTTCCTAACATTATTTAACTTTATTCGCTGCTATTACTAACTTTTGTAAGACTTGTCAGCTTTATGTACAAAAAACAACACTTTTAGAACATTGAGCATCCATGATAAGTATTAGAGGAACATAGTTTTGTTCCCCTTACAAACCTTGTTTTTCATTGTGGGGGTAATTGATCTAATAATTATGTGTTTTTATTAACATAGGTAGAGCAATAAAGCACTTGCATCTGAACCGCAGGTTCCGGGTTCAAATCCTGGGTTTTTAACTTTGGGATCCTTGATCGCCTCTGACTCCACCTAGTTCTAATGGGTACTTGACGTTAGTTGGTTAAAAGTAAATGCGTTCGGTCGTTGTGCTGGCCCATGACACCCTCGTTAACCGTAGGCCACCAAGTAGATGAAATGTACACGGTAAACACACGGTATGAAAGGGGAGTTTACTTTATTAATGATCATTAACGCGAGTGTTATGTATCAACAACAAAGAAAAAAACAACAACTCCCCCCTCCAACTATTACCATTTAACATGTCTTTTTAAAAATAAAAAAACACATTTCTCAGGATTCGAACTGGTGACACTTAATATCACAGGCTTTACCACTGGCACCTAGACTTTTTCAAATAATATTACTGGAAAATAATTATAATCTATCATACTGATTATACAGAATATAATAAATTCTTTCATTCAAATTTATTTTACCTTTTTACGAAATGTTAGCCAACTGCTGTTTCTAAAGAATATGTTATTTAAACTCGCCTTCAAGATACCAGAAGAGGAGACACACAATTTTATGCATATCTGCCATAATTATTTGTTTTATTAATTACTAGCTAAATTTTACCCGGCTTTGCTCGGGTTTTTCTTTCTACAAATAGCATGCATTTAGTCTCTTTGAATAATCAATAATGACGTGAACAAAAAAGATGATAATTTTAAAAATAAATCAATTCATCCACTACTGTATGTGAGAAAGAAGAGCTAAGTCGTCTGCAAAGTGTAGGTCATCTAACTGTTTCCAAAGTGTCAACTTTATACCGTTCTGCTTCTGGTTAGTTACTGTCTTCATGATCCAATCTATGTCTAGTAGAAATACGAAGGAAAAGAGTAAACAGCCTTGTCTCACTCATGTTTGGACTTCAAATGCCTCTGTCAGTTGTCTGCCATGCACTACTATGCAAGTTATCCCTTCATATGACTTCTTGATGATGTTATTAATTTTTTCAGGCACTCCATTGTGTCTCAAAAGTCTCCATAGGGTCCATCTGTCCACACTGTCTAATGCCTTCTCATAGTCTATAAAACTGACGTAGATAGGGGGGTTCCATTCCATGGACTGTTCCAAAATTATACGTAGTGTTGCTATCTGATCTGTACATGATCTCTCCTTTCGAAAGCCGGCTTGCTGGTCACGGAGATGTGGGTCTACAGCATCTTTCATTTGGTTTAACAGAATGCAATTAAACACTTTCCCTGGAATGGACAGTAGTGTTATCCCTCGATAGTTAGAGCAGGAACTAAGATCGCCTTTCTTTGGGAGTTTGATGAGGTAGCCCTCCTTCCAATCTGGTGGCACTTCTTTTTCCCATATTTTTAGAAATATAAGAGTTCCAGCCTCCAAATGAGAAGAAAGTAGTTTATTAGATCTAGGTCAATCTAGGTCATCAATGAAATGAAAGCTTTTAGACCTAATTTTAAAATAGTTATTGTTAATTAAAAGTATAGTCATGTATATAAGAGAGTATGCTATATTGAACTCTCATTGATTTAAATAAAAAAAAACGCAAAATAGAGCTTAATTATTCAAAGGTGAACCATCAGAGCCCTTCGAAGTATCAAACGGGGTAAAACAAGGCTGTGTCCTAGCACCTACACTGTTCAGTATCATGTTCTCCGCTATGCTGACAGATGCATTCACGGATAGAGAAAACAAAGGAATAAATATAACATACAGATTTGATGGTGGCCTATTCAACCCGAGGCGGCTCAAAGCAAAATCAAAAACAAATTCAGCAGTAATCAGAGACTTGCTATTTGCTGACGACTGCGCCCTAAATGCCTGCTCTGAAGACGATCTACAAAGCATCGTCAGTGACTTCTCAAGAGCATGCTCAGACCTTGGCCTTACCATTAACACAAATAAGACTGAAGTCTTATATTTACCTGCTCCTGGGAAAGCCTACTCGGATCCAAGCATCATTATAAATGGACACGATATAAATGCAGTGGACAAATTCACATATCTTGGCAGCACACTCTCCAGAAATGGAAATATTGATAATGAAATCAACCTTCGCATCGCCAAGGCCAGTGCATCATATGGCAGACTATTAAACAATGTTTGGAACAGACGTGGTATCACCACAAACACTAAGCTAGGGGTCTACCGAGCCGTCATCCTACCTACATTGCTCTATGCCTCAGAAACATGGACAGTATACAGAAGACATGCCAAGAAACTAAATCACTTTCACATGACATGTCTAAGAAAAATACTAAATGTCAAATGGCAAGACAGAATGCCAGATACTGAAGTCCTTCAAAGAGCGGGATTGAAAAGCATCCACACAATCCTGATGCAGTCCCAGCTGCGATGGGCAGGACACGTGTGCAGGATGGAGGATCGCCGCATCCCAAAACGTCTCATGTATGGCCAATTAAGAGAAGGCAAGCGCTCGCAAGGTGGTCAAAAAAAGCGCTACAAAGACACCCTCAAAGCTTCTCTAAAGGAGTTCAACATTGACCCAGGCACCTGGGAGACAGAGGCACATGACAGTATCATGGCGCCGCGCTGTGAGATCCGGCGCACAGGTTGCTGAGGAAAAAAGAACAACGCTGGCGAAAGAAAAACGCCAGAGAAGGAAAGCAAGGCAAACGACACTAGCTCCAGCTGGAACTACCTGCCCAGAGTGCGGCCGAACATTCCGGGCTCGCATAGGTCTCACCAGCCACATGAGGAGGCACAAAACCCCAGTGCAAAGCCCTCAGCCCACTGGATGACAAAGTGGTCATCATCGAACCACGATGGACGAACTATATAATTATTCAAAGGTCAATATCTATTTTTATTTTTGTGTAGCTATGTAAGTTCATGACCCCTTGACGCGTCGCCTTGGTGACAAAAAAAAACCGCGATAAAATATATTTTACAATTTAAGCGAACGCATGAATGCAACTGTTAATATAACATTGTTAGTTTAATTTTATTTAGATCTAGATCTTGATTCTTAAAAGAAAATTGAATGCCTTCGTAATCTATAACTAAAAACTCTAAACTTGTGTTGACCTCGATCTAAATCAGTATGTAGGTCAACAACATTCACTTGGATGCAAGAGAAGAAATGTTGTTAACACGTATGTAAATTAATGTGTAGCAATTTTGTCAAGAGGTATCACTACGCGACGAGAGTGATGGTTCGCGACTTACGGAAAAGTATTTTCATTTAGAACGAACGATTTCATGTAAAAAATGTTTTGTAAACTCAAATTTGAAGGTTAATTAAATTTAATAATAAAATAAATAGACACTAATATGTATATTCATGTGTAAAAGTAAAAAAAAAATATGTTTATTGATTGATAGTTAATTTAGATCTAGACATTTTTATCTCTGCGCATGCGTGTGACCCTTCAGTCTTGCATCATCCTCTAGACATGGCCTTGTGACCTAGTGTTTGTTAGATACAATAGTCTAATAGACTTGGTCAACTTTATTTTTTTTAAGGGTCTTACGTTTGTTTTAGGGCTACAATACATACACTACGGCCTAAGTTGGTACCCAAGGAACATTTTTGCCAAGTTTAATCAACATTGGTCAAGCGGTTTTGATTTCCATTCGGCTCATACATACATACATACATACGCCTCACATATCCTTTTATATAATAGATTGTATTATATCTGCCATTATTAGGATCTTACTTTCACAGGCAATTTGGGTTCCAAATATTTTTGGTATGAAACCAATCTAAACAATAAGTAATAGTTATTATACCTACAGTGGTTGAGCGGTAAAATGCTAACTTCCTTGGTTCAAATCCTGGTGAAGACTAGGATTTTTAACTATGGAATCTTTCGGCGCCTCTGAGTCCACCCAGCTATTATTGGTGCCTGACATAAGATAAGAAAATATAAACACGACTGGTTGTCGCTCTGGCCAGATGGCACTATTGTCCCGTAGGCCACAGAAACAGATGACCTTTTATTCTTATGTCCAATAGTCCATAAGGTCTGAAAAAAAAACTTTATAACCCCTGCACGGTCTATGTAGTATAGATAAGAAATGTATCGTCCCCGGGCCTCGGTCTGAACTCGAACGTTCTGGAATTTGAGCCTTGGGTAATTAAGATGTAAAAAAAAAATACATATCCTCCCAAGTTTGCTAGCAGAGCTGTTTGCTTAGACATGCAAGCTGGAGGCACGCTCCGTGTACTAAGAGTTCCAAGAATTTTCGACTGAGCTCTTAGGAAAATAATGGGGAAATCGCTAGTAGTTTTGTGTACTTTGTGTGTCAGTCTGTTCGTCATCGTTAATTTCCTTTCCAAAACATCGTAATTGTCAAAAGGTGGAAAAAAACTCTAACTATCGAATATAGATGTGTTTTTTTTTTTAAAATTTTAAACTATGTTGATGACAAGTGATAGTTGTAAATCGCTTTTTAACATATTCACATTCACTCTTGCCAAGATTTCTAAAATGTCATAATCAATAATAGCTTTTTAAATTAGTTTTTAAGTAAAAAAACATATAAGCGTTAAATGAACGTTGGAAATCCCTTTTTTGTTTTGACATATTTACATTTTTTCCCCAAACGTTCAATATTAAACGCGCATCCATTTTTCTAAATCTAAGGTAAGACTTGAAATGTTTAAAATACACGATAGTGACTTAGAAGAGCTATTATGTTATATAGTTCTGATTTCTCAATCTTTCATCTACTAGATCTTTCGCTTGACTGAGATTTAATCTAATAGAATTGCTAGATCTTGTATACAATTATAAAGACAAGATCAAGACCTAGATCTAAATATGGATTTTCAATTTCTAGATGTAAATCTAGACTTAAACTCTTAAATTATAGATCTTTATTTCTTAATGTCTAGATTCAGGGCTTTTTCTGTGACGGTACGCACCGGTACGGCGTACCGGCATCTTTTTGAATGTGATGAAAAATATTAATTTTCTTGTATTTTAACGTATATTAAGTTGATAACCGTCTGGCCAGGGCCAGTAACGCTTTTGGACGCCTACAGGCGAGAGTTTGGAAGAATAAATCGCTTCGCCTACCTACAAAAATAAATGTCTACCAGGCGGTGGCTCTCTCAACCCTACTATATGGCTCTGAGACATGGACACTATATAGAAAACAGCTAAGACTCCTTGAGCGCTTTCACCACAGATGCTTGCGCTCCATCATGGACATACGATGGCAGGACCGCACTACAAACAGCGATGTCCTTTCGAACGCCGGTATGGACAGTATAGAGGTACTTCTTGTGAACCGCCAGCTATCCCGTATCGGAGACGAACGTATGCCAAAGGCAGTCTTTTTTGGTGAGCTAAAAGGTGGTCGACGTAACAGAGGCGCCCCACGGAAACGCTTCAAAGACCAGCTTTCCTTGGCCGAAATAGAAGAGAGCACCTGGCTGCATGCGGCGTCGGAACGAGACAGCTGGAGGTCACTCACGAAGGCCGCGGGATACACATTTGAGACCAAAAGAAAATCTGCCGCCGAGGACAAACGCAGACGACGAAAAGAAAATCTAAACCGACCACCTGCGGACAATGGTTTTGCTTGCCCTGGATTTGGCAAAATATGTAGGTCACATCTGGGACTGCACAGCCACGGGAAACACTGTATTCCTCACTAATCTTCGGATTCGAAGACAAGCCTATTATTATTATTAATTTGTTGTAGTTCAAAGTTAGGCAATCAATCACTGAGTAACGGCACTTAATCACTTAATACCGGCACCTATTTTTTAAAGCACAGTCTAGATCAGTGGTCTTGAATCTATTTTGGCCAACCGCCCCCTGTTCGTATTTTTTCAAAAAAAAAAAAAAAAACGCCAGCGCCCCCTTTAAGCAAAACACTTATAAAGAAGCGTTAGAAGGCAAATTTGAACTAAATATCTATTTATTAATTTTTATGCTGTCAATAACACTTATCCCGCTCGGGAGAGGACCGCATGACAAAGGCGATTTTCTATGGCGAGCTTAGAATAGGATGGCGTTACAGAGGTGCCTCCTTAAGCGTTAAAAGAACCATGCAGGCGCCATTTTGCCCTCACTGGCATAGAGGAAAGTACCTTGCAGCATTAGATGAAGTCTGAGAGAGACAGAGCTCTCACAAAAGCTACTAAACAAACATTAGTGACTAAAAAGGCCATTTTTGAAGAAGGCACAAAAGACGGAAAGAAAGCTCAAGTAGACCGTTAGCAGACAACGGCTTTGTCTGCACGAAATTCGGGAAAATATGCATCTCGCAATAGGGTTTTCGTAGTTATGTGAAACACTGCACTCTGTCGTAATCTCGGATTGAAGAGAAAAACCTGCCTTGTCTTGATGTTTGCGCACTAGACAGTAGTTCGGATTTATCGTGGATCCCTGCCTCAAACCCTGCATTCTCCCAGCCCCCCTCCTGCGGAAGGTTTGGACTAGGAAGTAAACTATCTTCAACTCTGAAGGAACATTCGAAATATGTAAAAAACACAGACCCGGGAGCGTCGAGATAATCAGTTCAGCACGCTAACCACATGACAAGGCATTGCTATTAACTTAATAACAAACTGGTTACAAAGTAATAGCCTGATATATACAATATGTCCTACGAGTGATTTTAAATAATCTTTCAGGATGATTGATCTGTAGGGATGTAGATCTACATAAACTAAACTTATGATTATGCACTCTTATATATATCTTACTAATTATTATTAATAATAATTTGGATCTAATTTAGATAAGATTTACGTAAAATTTAAAAAAAAACAGATAATCAATAGAATAAATGCAATATTAAATTTAAAAATAGAATATTCATTTTAGTTTATTATAACATTTCAATGTAGACCTAGATATAAACATCCGGAACAATCTAAATAGATACTTAAAGTATCGCAATAATTCTGAAAGAACATGAAAGTTTAAATCATATTTTCAAAAGCCTTACGGGGGCCGCTAATAGCCCAAATATCATTATACAAACATTAAGTCTAATAATTTTCAGTAATTACACACAAAAAAATTAATCTCATTGTCATGACTTTCTTTTAAATCCTAAGAATTGTCCCCTTTTAAATTTTTGAATATTTGGGCCTATTGTTTTTAGGTTTAATTGTAAATTTAGTTTTGCTGAATTCAATTAAAAAAGAAATTAGGCTAATGAGAACCTTGTACCTCCTGCAGTTTAACAATATTAGAAATTTCAAGCTTTAAATTAGCCAAAGCAAGGAGAAGGTCTCCTCTAGTCACTACATCCAGTCTATTTCTTTGCTTATTCCTTAAGTTTGTAACGACTAAATCCTGGTTAACCATGTATGTTGATGGAAAAGCTAAAACTTAAATACATCATCGAGCACAGTTTTAGATTTTTACTAAAACATTTAAATGCAGCCAAATCTTTGTTGTGCCAATGTTTGTGGGTCAGAGGGGGCTTGACTTCTTTAGGGGGCCTCTGCATTTTGCGTAACATTTAATTTGATAATAAACACATTTTGGACTCCACTCAAGTGTGTTTTTTCAAATTCTCCCCCTCCTACCCCCACACTAGCTACGCCACAGTGTGCCTCCTATGTTTACATTCTTTTTTACTGATGACATAATTTTGTAAATCTATTTTGTCAGTAACAGATGTTTAATAATTGTTATTTATATTTTTTAAATTTGAGTAGCAAATCGTAATTTCTTCATAGAGAATTGTTATGTGAATAGGTTTTGTTGCTGAACATATATATGTCAGACGCGAATAGCCCAATTTTTCTGTAAAGGAAATTACAAAAGTCATTTCTTCTATATAAAATTCAACCACAGACCTATATATACTACAATAAATTTACGTTTTTGATTTCGAGTTTCGATTTATTTAGTGGTTACTGTTTTACTATTGCATACCAAGTATTAGAGTTTAAAAAAAAACAGTTTCTTTTCTTGTGCAATACTACATATCATTTCTCTGTTAGTATTTCCTATATTTAGATCTATAATCTAATTCTATTATAGTCTAGATCCATATATAAAACTCGAATAGATCTAGTAATAGTATAGATTCTATCCTATGCTATTCCTATAGTCATTTTTTAATTAGAATAAAGTATAGATATTAATAAAGACTAAAGTTGATTAATTATTAGATTATTATATATAGACATAGGATATAGATCTAATAATTTAGGCTACCGTAATACATTTACCATAAAGCCATAATCTATACTTAACTTAATGTACTTAACTAGATCTATAGATCTATCTATGATTTAGTCAATCTAGATCTATACAATATTCATTATAATACTTCTACTTATTTAATAAGTTAGTACTTAGACTTAGATCTATTATAGTTTATAATAGATTTACTTTTCAATGCCTAGACCTAATAAAAAATTGCTAATGATTTCTAATGACTGTTTTTTTTATAGTAATAGGCCTACTAGATTTAGGTCTAGACTTAACTTAAATCTAGTCTTAAATAATGACTGTCTAAGACTCGAGATGATTGAGACTTTCACATACAGATGTTGTTAGTAATACGGTTAATAATGTCGGCGGGCAAAAACCAAGGTTAGAAGGACTATTAGGGTACTATTAGGTACTATTATTAGTACTATTAGGGAACTCTTGTATGCTGATGATGCAGCATTGTAGCTGACTGTGATATTCAGCTCCAGACCCTGGTTTACAGACTATCTGCTGCTTGCCAGAAGTTCGGCAACCTGCAACCGCAGTTGTGTATCAAGGATTGGCCTCTTAGCCACACAAGAAGTTGCAAAGGGAAAACATCGTCTCACGAGACGTAAAATGCCACAGACAGAATGTCGGCTGAAAGTAAACTGTATTCATATATAAAATTCTTTTTTTTTTTGTACTAAAAAAAATAGGTGCCGGTACTCATGATAGATTGCCTATCTTTCAACTACTAATAAATTAACAATTAACGTTGAAATACTATAAAAGCAATAATTTTTCCCGAAATTGAAAAAAGGTGCCGGTACAAGTACCGGTGCGTACCATCACAAAAATATATGTATAATTTAATCTTCTTTCATTTACATTTTTTTGCGGGGTTATTGCTACTTAATACATTGATACCGGATCGATTTATATAGGGCCTAAGTATACAAGCAGGATCTCAAGCATTGGGTACATTTATTTTTTAAATACAAAGTTTTATGGAAGAGGCAATCATGGGCGCCCGCAGGGATGTGCCTCTGAATTCTGAGTAGTCACGTTTTAGCCATTAAAAAATATTAATGAAATACTTCTTCCAGGTGTGTTTTTTTATTACGTAGATGTAGATTTAATCAGAATCCAGGCTACGCAGTATACTAGAGAAAGCCGAGAAGATCGAAAAGAGCTGGGAAACCATAAAAAAAACTAGCAATAGACTGGCCGGGATTCTAGCTTTTGCTGTCTTTGTTTACGTGACTGAGCCAACCTCTAAATTTGCAAAATAAAATAACCTATCATTGGATCATTGTTAGTTCCCGAACGAGTAATGCTTCTACTGAAGTACAGTTGTAAAGACATGCTATTATTTTAACTAGAATAGGCAAATCTGTATTTCATGTCCGACCATGTATGATTTATTATAGGCTTGCAATTCTTTGCACATTTGTCTATATTTGCACATAGATTTAGTTATTATGATTTTGACAGACATTCGTATGGTGATTTAACAGAAGGCAGGAGATCCGCTGGTCTTCCACTGCTAAGGTACACTGGTGTATGCAAACGCGACATAAAGCTCTTCAAAGTCGGTACTAACAACTGGGAAAAAGTGGCACTAGATAGATCCACAAGAAAAGTAACCTTTAAAAGAAAGTCCTGGATTGCAGATGCCAAGCACAATAGAAGCAGAAATAATGGTGAAAGTACAAAGATTGGCCTCTTTACTCACACAAGAAGTTACAAGGAATAAAATCATTTCAAGTTTAAAATCAATAAAAAAAAATAATTATTTGTTCATGAAATTGTGTATCGAAAAATGCCGGGTACTTGAAATAAGCTAGTACTAAAAAAACAACACAGATCTTGGGTAAAATACTCATCAAATAAAGTACTGTAAATGTGCACTTTCCCGCGCTATTTTTAACTCTTTTTCTTTTTATAGCCTCTATCTGGTTTTTTTTTTACTATAGGCTGACTACCATTCTACAGGACAAACCAAAAAGGAACATCCTCGTCATAATGGGCGATTTCAATGCTAAGGTTGGCAATAACAACAAAGGATATGAAGAGATCATGGGAAAACATGGATTAGGCGAGATGAATGAAAATGGAGAGAGATTTGCGGACATGTGTGCCACAAGCAACTTAGTGATTGGAGGAACTGTCTTCCCACACAAACGAATACACAAAGCAACATGGATATCACCAGACCTAGTAACAGAGAACCAAATAGACCATGTCTGTATTGTGAAGAAGTTCCGTCGATCTCTTCAAGATGTACGTGTAAGACAAGGAGCAGATGTTTCTTCAGATCATCATCTTCTGTGCGCTCGAGTGAAACTGAAGCTGAAAAAGACTTGGGCAAGTGGGCCCAGCCAACGCCAACACTACAATACTGTTGCGCTGAAAGACTGCATAAAACAGGAAGAGTTCAAAGTCACCTTATCTAACAAGTTCCAGCTCCTAGAAGAGCTGCTAGAAGAAGAGACAGTAGAACAGACGTGGCAGAAAGTTAAAGAAACAGTAACTTCCACATGCCTAGAAATCCTTGGTCCCAAGTCATACACCCACAAGGAGTGGATTTCATCAGAAACTCTTCAGAAGATCAAGGAAAGAAGAGAGAAGAAAGCAGATGTGAACAACAGTAAAACAAGGGCAGCAAAAGGAAAGGCACAAAAAGAATATGCTGAAATAGATAGGAATGTCAAGCGTAGCATCAGAACAGACAAGAGGAGCTACATTGAAGCGCTGGCAAAAGAAGCAGAAGAAGCAGCCCATCAGAACAGCACCAAGGACCTGTACTCAATCATCAAAAACCTATCTGGAAAATTTGCCATGTCAGAGAGACCAGTAAAGGACAAAAATGGTAACTCGATAACAGACGAAGAAGGACAAAAGAAGAGATGGATTGAACATTTCCAGGAGCTGCTAAACAGACCTTCACCTGTAAACCCACCAGAAATACCCCCAGCTACAAGAGACTTACCTATCAAGTGCAGTGCACCCACCAAGGAAGAAATTCGCAGAGCAATCAAACAATCGAAGAATGGCAAATCTGCAGGACCTGACAGCATCCCAGTTGAAGCACTAAAGGCAGACATTGAAACAAGTGTGAAGTTACTCTACCCTCTCTTCTGCAAGATATGGGAAAATGAAGAAGTGCCACCAGAATGGAAGGAGGGCTACCTCATCAAACTCCCAAAGAAAGGCGATCTTAGTTCCTGCTCCAACTATCGAGGGATAACGCTACTGTCCGTTCCAGGGAAAGTGTTTAATCGCATCCTGTTAAACCGAATGAAAGATGCTGTAGACCCACATCTCCGTGACCAACAAGCCGGCTTTCGAAAGGAGAGATCATGCACAGATCAGATAGCAACACTGCGCATTATTTTGGAACAGTCTATGGAATGGAACTCCCCTCTCTACGTCAGTTTTATAGATTATGAAAAGGCATTTGACAGTGTGGACAGACAGACCCTCTGGAGACTATTAAGACACTATGGAGTGCCTGAAAAAATTACTAACATCATCAAGAAATCATATGAAGGGATGACTTGCAGAGTAGTGCATGGCAGACAACTGACAGAGGCATTTGAAATCCAAACAGGAGTGAGACAAGGCTGTTTACTCTCTCCCTTCTTATTCCTACTAGCCATAGATTGGGTCATGAAGACAGCAACAGACCAGAAAAGAAACGGTATACAGTGGACACTGTGGAAACAGTTAGATGATCTCGACTTTGCAGATGACTTAGCTCTTCTTTCTCACACGCAGCAGCAGATGCAGGAAAAGATAAATATTGTTGCAGACAATTCCGCTAGAATGGGTCTTATTATAAACAGAGGAAAGAGCAAGGTGTTCAAAATAAAGGCATCAAACACTACACCCATTATAGTCCAAGGTGAGGCACTGGAAGAGGTGGAGAGCTTCACCTATCTAGGCAGCATTATAGATCACCATGGCGGAACAGATGCAGATGTCAAAACCCGCATTGGTAAAGCTCGAGCAGCCTTCCATCAGCTGAAGAACACCTGGGGATCTAGGGAATTAAGCACCACCACCAAGATAAGGCTATTTAACACCATTGTTAAGCCGATACTACTTTATGGAGCAGAGACCTGGAGAACCACCGTCACCACCATCAAAAAAATCCAGGTATTCATCAACACCTGCCTGAGGAAGATTCTTATGATCCACTGGCCAGACAAGATCTCGAATGAGGAACTGTGGCAAAGAACAAAACAGCAGCCCATTGAAATAGATATCCTTCAGAGACGCTGGAGATGGATAGGACACACCCTGCGCAAACCGGCATCCAACATAACAAGGCAAGCCCTAACCTGGAACCCCCAAGGAAAGAGGAATAGAGGACGGCCCAGGAACACATGGCGCCGTGATCTGGAAACAGAAGCCAAGCAGATGGGCAAGACATGGGGACAGTTGGAGAGACTCGCCCAGAACCGAGATGCCTGGAGAAAGCTGGTTGGTGGCCTATGCCCCAGTAGGGACCACAGGCTGTGATGATGATGTGATGATCTGGTTTGATATCAGCCACCCGTATTTTTGTGCAGAATTTTTTCTCTAACAGGCACACTTATTATTATAGCATAATAATGTCAGTTTAATTTATAAAGAGAACCGAAAAATGCAAAGTTATATAGGGAAAAAAGCCACTTCCGGCCCAATAGTTTTGAAAAAAGATACGAAACGGACTAGAGCAACAAACCCTATTGCATAGATAGCGGTGTCCTTAGTGAGTAATTGATTAGTCAACAAGCAAGTTATGTGAGATTGTAAAACTCTTTAAAATAAATTTAATATTTCTATAAAAGAGCAAATTATATAATCAATGAAAGTACATTCATTTCATTCATCTGCGTTAGATATATATCATGTGAAACTATATTTTTGTCCCGTTTAATTCATCGCCAACTGTTCCATCTTACTGTTTCTAAAAAAAAATAGTTTTAAAATGTATTTCAAAAATGTATTTATGAATTTAATAAAACAAGCAATACACTTATGTTTACAACAAATGTCTAACCTTTTTTTCATCATTTGTTTCACTAAACTGTTGAAAGCTACGCTTATTTTGGCATGGATTTGTATTTTATTAACAGTTTTATAATTAGATTCAAATAGAAATGAAATTGCGTGCTTAACTTTTCATGTGTATGATACATCACAAAATGAATAGAATAAATATATCTGTTCTTTATTCTATATTACTTATGAAGCCATTTTAGCATCCAATCACTAATGGTTCCCTATATGTCCTCATAAGCTACATAACTAGACAATTTCGAAATTGTCAGAAAAAAGTCTTTTGTGTAACATATGTTTAAAAAATAATTTTTGTTGTAATCAATTTTTAAACAATATAATGACTAAGAGGCCACTAAAACATATCCTGCTTGCCTTTTTTGTTTTTAATATTTTTATAATAACAAAATATTATAATTGTTCATGAATATTCTTATATTTGTCTTATAATAGTGTAACGAACTTCACTTCTCAGGCCTTCAGCAAACACTGCTTAACATAAACACAACACATCTAACTCAAGAACTTAACGACAAGAGCTTCAAAAACACAGTGGCGGTTTAATTACAAACACATACAACACCACAGCCAATACACTCAATTGGCTCCACTATCTACAAATGCTTAAAACACAATGGAACTATCTACTAACACAACAGTCTCTCTATATAGCGCGTATAAGCTACATTTTCGAAGAATGTTCATAACACCAGTCCACTCTGCTTCGTACTGCCATCCCTCCTGGACTGGACTACATCTGTCTCCAACTGTAACAAAAACACACACTCATCCCACATTCTCGTCTGTCCAAGCTCGGGTCATGCGCAGAGCACAGGTCACACTAGGGACAACAGTTGACCTGTGACCCGCCTTCGTCTGTGCGTGTCAGTGGGTCTCACATGTAAACACATTCAGTCCACCACTGTAGAGTTGTAACAATAGGATTGATTGATGAATTTTCAAAAAGTCTAGATAATAGTGAACAAAATGCAAATCTTACTAGATTTTTTAAAAAGTTTTTGGCAAAGTTCACAACCATTGTTCGCTTAAAAAAATTAAAATATGTTGGTATTGATGGTCCATTTGCATCAGTGGATTAAAGATTTTCTGATAGGGAGAGAAGAAACTGTAATAATAAATGACTCTAAACTCTAAATCAACACTAATAACAGTAAACTCAGGTGTACCCCAAGGAACAGTCTTAGGTCCATGAATGTTTCTAATTTACATAAACAATTTACCAAATTGCATTAGTTCAGGAACAAAAGTCAGATTATTCGCATACGATCGCATAATATATAGGACAATAAAAACAAGACAAGATACAGAAATTTTAGAAAGAGAATAAGATGAATTAAAGAAATGCGAATCAAATTGGAGCATGTCTTTCCACCCAGAAAAATGTCGGTTATTAAGAGTAACAAAAAAGTTAAACAAATTAATTCCACTTATCTTATTCATGGTAAACCAGTAACACAGACTAAAAACGTAAAATACCTAGGTGTTATAATAAATGAAAAACAAAAGAAATTTCTACAAATCAAATAAGAAGATAAAATGAACATGTTACTTAACCTTGATTTAACCTTGATTAGGTCAATAATAGAATATGGATCTTCTGTTTGGGACCCCTCAACTCAAGAAAACATTAACAAACTGGAACAGACACAAAATAGAGCAGCGAGATTCATAACAAACGAATATTCACATTTGACTAGAGTAACACCTTTAGTAAAATCACTAAATTTAGAAACCCTTCAGGATAGAAGACTAAAATGTATAGTAGCAATTATACACAAAACACTGAACCATAATCTTGAAATACAAAAACACAATCTAATAAAATACTCAGAAAGACACAAAGATAAAGGCACATTCTTTGTCCCATATACAATATAAATCTGTACAAATGCTCTTTCTTCCCTAGTGCCTTTAGAGGATGGAATGGGTTGCCTGAGCTAGCTAGGGAAACCCAAAAAAAAAACAAAAAACAGTGACATAGCAGAATTTAAAGTAATTGTTTGATATGCATGACTGAATGCATGATGCGTAGGACGTAATCATCTTTTTTTTTTTTTTTGAAGTAACGTCTGTATTATATACGATAAGATAAATTCTATATCTATGTTAATAAATGAGATTTTAAACTTTACCAGTATACTTAAGTAAGATTATTCGTTATAATAATACGTTAATATATTTTTTAAAGAGTACCATTTTTAGCGGCCCCCGTAAGGGGAAAAAGCCGCTATTAGGTTTGTGCAAAATGTCCGTCTGTCCGTCTGTCACATTCAGAGCGCCAAAACTAGAAGAGATACGAAAAACATTTTTCAAAATTAAATGCGGCTTGAAAAGTTTACGTGCAACGGCTACTTTTAGTTTTCTAAAAGCAAACCGTAAACTTATAAAATTAATCATGCAAGCTATTTTTTAATAACAAAACACCTATTCTAAAACAATTACGTAAATGTAAGGGAGGAAATGTTACAATAAGAAATGCTCCTGCGATATGGATATCACGCACATTTTTTAAAATGAACTTTTAGCAGCGACTTTCGTATACTAGCATAAAGCCCGGCAATGACATGATTCTAAACTAATTTCTTAATTTTTTTTAAAAATCAGATTTTTAAAAAATAAATTGTTTAGTGCCCCCATTAGAATGAAAGAAGCATATTTTCGTGCGTTTTGTCTGTTGGTTGGTCTGTCCGTCACGGTTAGATACAAAAACACTAAAGGCTTTTGAAAATATAATTTAATCTTTTCTGTTCTTTCAGAAATATTGCGATAGTTTAAGGATGGGAGCATACAGGAATTGAGCCAGAGACCAACAATAAATCCGAACTAAAGTCTAGTGCGCAAACATCAAGATAAGGCAGGTTTATACCCTTCTCGCCATCCTCCGTCGTCCAGCGAGAAGTTAATTATTTTTAACTTAGAAGGAACATCCGAAACATCTTGCGAATAGGCGGATCTAACAGGGATCCGACTCCGACGGGGGCCGCCTCTGAGTTGTGTATCACACAAACTCTCTTTGTAATCTTGTTTTCTAAAGGTTTTAATTCAAGGCAAAAATACAAGTACACATACTTATTTAGACATTTGAAAAAATTATTAAGCATTAACGTTTATGTAAGAAACATTCTTTATAAGTGATTTTAATATGGATAAATATTACTAGAATGTTAAGAGAATAAGATCGAACCATACGTAGACACACAGTCGGATGATTATATCTATGTAGGTCTAGTTTAACCCCGCCCCCTCCAAAAAAAAAAAGCTATGTATATTTTAATTAATTTTCTTTTGTTTAGTTTCACAATAATTTGAAATTCATGATAAATTAATAGTTTAACTACTTTTTTAAAAAAACTAGTTTTATTTTAACTTTTAAAAGTTACTTTAGTTCCCATCTCTAGTTATTAAGCAGTAAGCAATTAAGACATAAACTTTTTCACCAAAGATGCTAGCGCTCTATCATTGACTCACTGTGGCGAAACAGCACTACAAACAACGATGTCCTTGCGATATGGACAATATAGACTAGGATAGAGGGACTTCTTATGTTCCAACAGTTACGCTGGGTAGGGCACGTATCCCTTGTCATAAAACCAGTCTTTTGTAGTGAGCTAAAAGAGTGATGTACATGTAAACGCCGTTATGGACAATGCAAGAGGGAGTTTTTACGTCCAACAGTTAAGATGGTCGGGGCACACATTCCATATGGGGAACGAACGTAAGCGAATGGCAAACTTTTTTGTTGAGTCGAAAGGTGGTCGACATACTGAGTTGCGTAGGTGGCGAAAGAATCTATATTGACCACAGACGGCTAATGGTTATGTCTGTGCTGGTATGGTAAAATATGTATGGGCCGCATGGAAACCAGTGTCTTAAATTTATATTATTCTCTTTAAAGATAACACTTTGAGCTTCATGATTGAAAATATCTTTCACACTACGAATCTAAAGCAGTAGCGTCACTAGGGGGTACGGAGGGTGCGGTCCGCACAGGGTGACATCCGATATGGGTGACACCCGAGTGGAAAAAAATGCAATTTTCCCAAAAAATAAAAATAAAAAATACCAAATTTAAAATATAACAGAAGCAAGATCGTAAAGCTTAAGAATGGTTGAAAAAACTTATTCTTACTGGGGAAAAAATCAATAGCAAGATTTTATTTTTTGTTAAACAGTGGGAATGTCCATAATGAGAAACTCGCGAGAAGACTGAAGAGCATTTATCAGACTTTCAAATTTGGAACATTTTGGGAGCAGGACTTAAGCTTTAAAAAATTGACAGGAAAGTCATCCCTATGAATGACATATAGATGGGAAAACAGAGGAACATCTTGTACTTATAGATTGCTTGCTATCGAATCGTTTCTAGCAAAACAAAAGCTGGTATATGGTGGCGAATTGAAAAAGACTTTTCATTAAATAATGGATTTTTTTTTTCTTGGGATTGTGAAAATATTATCAAAATATGACCCAGTGCTGAAATAATAATTTATGTATTGCAAGGCAGCGATGCGAAAAAAAAGTTACTTTCAAAGCTTCTACCAAATGTAATATACAAATGTTTTCGCAAACCACTTAAGGGATATACTTTTCAGAGATCAGAGACATAAATGCTGCAAGATACTCTGGTATCTTGTAATACATCAAACCTTACATAGATCTCTGAAGTTGTAAGATATATTAACAGTAGCAAGTTGAAATGACATAAATGTTGTAGGATATTCATATTTAAAAGGACCAAAAGCTGATGGTATCAGTTCTGATCATTTAAAACGCCTGGAAAGTGATATGCTTAAAGTATTAGTACATGAGCTTAGGTACAAAATAATGCAGCTACAATGTCTAGGATTCATGAAGAAGTGCAGGCAATAATAAATGAAAAACAGAAAAGAAACTTGAATGGATGTGTACACCGTTTACTTTAGCTCTATTGTCAAAATTATTAATCAGAAAATACTTCCTCGGTTTTTTAGAAAAAAAAATTCCTCGCTGCTACCAATCGATGGTATATCTTAATTAATGATAGAGTGTCATAGAAACAACTCGCTGGTGTGCTTATCATTTCGCTGTTAGACCCATCAAAGAACGATTTTATGAAAGTGTGACGGCGAAAATCTTTGGCGTCTATCTTAAAAAAACAGTAGAGGCGCAGCGCAAAGATAATTGTCAACTGTCTGTGAATACTACATACCATTCATCGCTAGGCCTTCTTGTTGGCAGATGCACTGAAAAAAAGTCAATTAAACACAAGAGTACTTTCAAATTAAAGTGTAAATTATTTGCAAAGTGGTGGCTAGGCTAGAAGACTTAAACATTTACTCTACGTACGAAATATGTGAAAAGTTAGCAACAGAAAACTAAGTTTTAACAATATGAAAAACTCAGGTAAGAGATCTTAAGTTGCAGCATTCACTATTCACTATTAAAATAGAAAACAAGTGTTTAATGCTAAGTGCATCAATCTCTTTTATACTGAGCCAGACAATATACGTCAAAGCAAAGAATACTAGAATGCAGCAAAGTTTTGAAGAACGTCAATGAATCTCAACCAGCCTTTGATTTAAACCTTTTATTGTTTCTTAACTGCATGTCTACGTGGAGTTATGTGAAAAGAAGCTTTGCAAAACACTTAATTAACAACTATTAATAACTTTTGAAAAACGAATTTAAAATAAAGCAATGCTTTAAGTATTGTGTTTAAAGTTATTTGTGAGTTTTCAAAATTGAAATCCTGGAAAGGAATATTTTTTTTATTTCTAAATTTAATGTAAAATTTTGAAATATTAAACAATATTTTCTCTTCAAGTTTTTGTACTGATCAATATATTTTTTGTAATGTTGCACTTTTTTCATTAGTCGTCCTCAGGAAACTATCCCTATATTTGGCTATAATGTTCAAACGTTTCCATTAAGAGCTATTTAATGTTTACCATGGAAAGCATTTTCACTTGATGTTTAATTAGCTTCTAATTTAAAAATCGTAGATGTTAATGTATGCAATAATTAACTATAGTATGTCAGAGAAACAAAATAAAATCGATACTCATTTGAACGTTGTGTAACAGCGATCGATGAACTGTATTATTGCACAGAAAAATAAAGAACTAAACAACGAGAGTTTTTAATAGGAAGAGAAGTGAAACGCTGGGGGGCGACACCCTGATCTTACCGCACTGGGTGACACCCACCCTAGTGACGCCACTGATCTAAAGCATTGTTTAAAATATCCTTCATCCATGTGCAGTGATTCCAGTAGACGTCACCAAACGATATGCAAAAAGATTAAGGCATTTTTTTTTATAGAGATAGGCGCTAGTGTGAATATATTCAGATGAATCTATAAAGGGACCAACAACAACTTTTGAAGTCCTATAGGATGACATGTACAGTCACAAACGAATTCTTATTTGTCAAATGGAGTTGTCACATGATCTAGAGTTGGTTTTGCTACGAAGTCCTTCACAAGTCACAATTAGTATTTGAACTGAGTAGAAATGTGTTGATTGGAATCAAATGCAAAAGAATTATCAAAGAAGTAAAAAAGAAGGAGCAAATAAATACGTAGTAATAACTATGTAAAACAAGGTTAAAAAGACAGTTTGTGTGGAAACACAAACTTAAAATCGGCCCCCCAAACTGGTCCACCCAGGCAGGTTTCAATATTTTCAGAAAGAACATCCGAATGAAATTATATCAAAGACAAATGACAGATAAGAATGCACATAGAAGGTTAACAGATCCTATGTAGTGCCCCAGTACTCCTTAGGCATTAGGCCTCTTTTCTTTGCCTCTTTTTGGTTACTTACATAGAGAGTAAACATTTACAAGTATCAGCAATTTGAATTAAAATGAAATTTATAACAGTATTAATTGTCTTAAATTAGGTCTGATATATAATGCATATTAAATAGGTTTTTCTCTTTAAAAAACTGCTTGCATAAAAATTAGATTTTGAGCTTTTAGAAAAAAAAAGTAGCAGTTGCATCAGAACTTTGAATGATCTAATTTATTGTAATGTCAAACTTTCATTTTCTCTTCTACTTTCTGAGATCTAAACGGGACGGACGGACAGACAGACAGACAGACAGACAGACAGACAGACGGAAAGACAGGCCGTAGATATAACTAATCGCGTCTTTTCCCCATTCGGGGGCCGCTAACAAAAGTAGTAAATTTATTATTATCTTCTCGCAAACACTAGAGATTTACCAAGGTTATGATGACAGTATTTATGAATTAATAGGATCAACGCCATAGGTAACACTAATGCCAAGACGACAAAGTAATTAACTTAAGTCGAACTACAAAGAGGCTTTGCTAAAACATAAGATTATCTTGTCAGCATTTGTTTTACTGAACGTAAGGAGATTAAAAACACGTGGACATGCTCTGTCCTAAAATTTAAAATCCAAGTCTTCATGGAGATTTGAACCCAGGACCTCATGTTTGGAAGCGCTTAATTACTCAGCCACCGAGCTCCGGAGACCTTGTGAGATGGACAGTTAAAATAATGGAGTATGCTATAATAATGCTATAGAATATTTGACAACCTTTTATAGTGGAAACAATTGAAAGTCTATTATTAATCGTACCTGCTCGGACTTGTACTACAGATTTGCCTATTCTAGTAACAATATTAGCATATCTTTACAAATGTACTTCATTACAAGCATTACTTTTACAATAATAGCTTATTATAGTTAACTTTAATTTGAACACTACAGATGAAGTAGCTTCCTTTTAGAAGTTAATTGATTTGAAAGTGTAAATTAAAACTGGTAAAATTTAGCTATCCAGAATTCTGAGGAGTCAACCATCAATGTCTGATAAGCCAAAGCTAGTCTACTACAACTGTACTTCAGTCACTAGTAGAGGCACTACTTGTTTAGTCGCTACTTAGATTTTAATTAATTAGTCGGTTGAAACAAATTGCTAGAATTTGACTACTCAGAATCCAGGGTAATGCAAGAGCATCCGCTTGCACCGTCCTGCGGGCGTCCATGATGGTTGGACCACCGAAAGGACCGCATGCTAATATGTATTAAATTGTTAAAGGTCTTATAATATTATTTTTATAAAAGGGGCCCTCAGTTTAAAAGAAATCTCTCTACAGTGTAATACTAATTTAATCTAACAATTTCCGAAATAATTTTAAGCCTACATCCGTAGACAGTGCTAACAGTTCTTGTATAGAACCCTTTTCAATGACAGGCTGTCCAGTCTTTTATGGTGTCTTCCCATCGCTTTCCCTGTCTGCCTCCTATTCTTTTTTTTTTCTGGTACTGTTCCTTGAATAAACTTTTTTGTGCGAGGACCTTGTAACATGGCCAAAAAGTTGTATTTTTTCCCAGTAGTTAGCGGGTTACCTTGATGTCTATTTACTGTCATATTTACGTAAAATAAATGCCTAAAAACTAATGTCTATTATCCAGCAGGGCTTTAAAGGGGACATCAGTGTTTGAGGTAAAGCGCTATCAAGTGTCAGTAGTTTTGAATACGTCGGAGCTATCGTCTGATAAGAGGAATCCAAATCTAAACTTCTGGCACAATCGCACGGTTCACAGCAGCACTTGCTAAGTTCGAAACAATATGAAAAGACAAAGGTTTATCCCAAGACACAACATTTAGACTGATATATGCCAGAGACTTTTGGACGCATACTGTATTGCTGTGTTATCTGACCTTACGAAAAATGTCTGCCAATAAAGATCTTAATGAAAATGTTGTATCTCATCCACGACCGAGAGTTAACATTTTGTGACACATTATTAATTTCCAAACTTTGACAAACTTTGACTGAATCTTATCTTATATGTTACAGACGTTACTTCAGAGAAGAAGATGATTACGTCCTACGCGTTGTCACGCATGTTAACCAATGACTTAAATTCTGCCAGGTCACTGGTTTTCCTGGCTAGCTCAGGCAAATCATTCAAAGCGTTATTAGCTCCAGGGAAGAAGGAGCTTTTGTACAAATTTGTCCTAGAATATCGGACGAGGAAAGTGCCTTTATCTTTGTGTCTTTCTAAGTATTTTATTAAATTTTATTTTTGAATTTGAAGATTATGGAGTCAGTGTTTTATGTATAATTGCTACTTTATTTTTGAGTCTTCTGTCCTGAAGGCTTTCTAAATTTATTGATTTCACTAAAGGAGTTACTCTAGTCAAATATGAATATTTGTTTGTTATGAATCTCACTGCTCTTTTTTGTGTCTGTTTTATAATTTTTTTTTGAGTTGGGTCCCAAAACATAGGATGCATATTCTATTATTGGCCTAACCAAAGTTAAATTACATTTTAGTTTTAAGTTCTTAATTTATTTATAGAAATTTCTCATAATCAACTCTAATGTTTTATTTGATTTTTTGATAGTTTCATCAATATGGGGATTCCATAAAAGTTTCTTTATTTATCATAACACCTTGGTATTTTGTGTAGTAGTAGAAGTAGGAAAAGAAATGATTTTCCTATTCGGTATGCTACGTCATGATAAGCATTTCCATCGTTTGCTATAATGTAGCCTAGGTATGTGAACTTAACAAGCTCTGACTAACCAAGTCTGTAGATGGCTCCTTCGTTTTCAATTCCATTCGATTAATTCTTAACAAGAATGATGTTGAATTCTCTCCCTAAGTTTTTTTTTTAAATCCCAAAGCTAAATCCCAACAATTTTCTCTGATTCTTCATGAAACATACCTTCTAGAATGGATGCTTAGTCAATTTTAAATTAGGGGCTCTCAACCTGTGGTTCGCGACCCCATTGAGGGTTGAATAACTATTTGCCAGGGGTTGCCTAAGACCATCGGATATTTTCTTTTTTT
>JADKLZ010083164.1:0-10172 GCA_021533235.1 Biomphalaria straminea
ATGCAGTGTTTTTTGACTTCGTGAAAAAAAAAAAAAAAAGTCATGTTGAGGCAAGCAGGAGACTGAGGGAGAGCTGTAAGCTTCGCCAGTGGGATTCGGGGCGAAGGCCCGACGCTAGAAGCGTTTTCTTGCATTTTTAACTGCAGAAACGCCTTCTCTTGACATCTACAACTCATTATTTATCAATGGTGTTCGGGGCGAAGCCCCGACGCCAAAAGCGTTTTCTTCCATTCGTCACTGCAGAAACGCATTATCCTGACATCTGCAGCTCATTATTTATCAGTAGACTTCGGGGCGAAGCCCTGACGCTAGAAGCGTTTTCTTGCATTTTTAACTGCAGAAACGCATTCTCCTGACATCTACAACTCATTATTTATCAATGGTGTTCGGGGCCAAGCCTCGACGCAAAAAACGTTTTCTTGTATTCTCCACCGAAGAAACGCATTCTCCTGACCTAAAGCTCACCATTCATCCTATTAAAAAAGGACCTTTTGAAAAGTTGAAAAATATTCTAATAATATCCATTCATAAAAATATCAATCGCCCCCTCCCGACCCCACCATATCGGCCAACATACTAGAGGGGGGAATATAAATAATTAGTATATATTATTAACACAAGTTATAAGTTGGTATACCAATCGTGTGAATTCTAAACTTAAATTGGTCCGCCCCCTCCCGATTCCACCATATCAGCCAACATACTAGAGGGGGGGGCGAAATATAAATAATTAGTATATATTATTAACACAAGTAATAAGTATGTATACCAATTGATGAATTCTAAACTAAAATTCGTCCGCCCCACCCGAAATTGAACCCCCCCCCACACTAAAAAGCTTATGGGGGGGCGGAATTGATGCCACCGCCCCCTCCCGACCCCACCATATCGGCCAACATACTAGAGGGGGGGGGCGAAAAAATCTAAAATATAGAGAGAAATGTAAAAGAATTAGTATATATTATTAACATTAGTAATACATTCATATATCAATTGTGTGAATTCTATACTAAAATTCGTCGGGGGGTTCGGCCGAGTGGGGGGGGGGGGGGGGGGGGGGGGGGGCCCCCCCCCCCCCCCCCCCCCCCCCTGGATCCGCCAGTGTTATGCAACATGGGCAAAAGTTTTGAGAGGCCAGATAGCAATACCTTAAAGCCTGGTATATACTTTGTTGGATGTAGATTGGGCATTACTGATATATTTGACTGCATAATGAAAACATTTTTTAAAAGTCCTTTTAAAAAATCAATAGAAAATCTTACTGGCTTGTTTGATTTTGGGTGTAAAACACTTTTTCTGTGTGTTTTATAAGCTTAGTTCTGAAGTTTCTTCAGAAATTATTATTACATCAAGCTCAAATTTCCTGCAGGTCGACAGAGCTAGTTTAAACTATCACAATTGTGATGGCATTCCAAAGCACATATAAGATGACCAGGCAGCCATCTTGTTTTTTTTTTGGTCTGTGTTCTCTCTCCAAAAGATATCTTTTATCCATAAGTGGATTCTGATGGCTGATCTACATTATCAAAAGATTCATTTGAAGTTACCTATAATAAAAATATGAAATTTAAATAAAATTAATGCAAATGATATATGATTCCTTCAGATAATTATTAAATAATCATAAATGTCTAAATATATGTTGTTTATACATCTATATAATTTCTTCAATATTTTATTTTTACCTGAGTAATCTTCATTATCTTTAATGTCTGCAACTTGTCATCAAACACTATTGGAATTCCTCTAAAACTATATTAAACTTAGGTTTTGGGATTCAGAGAATCTAATGACTATCTTTAGATCTGAAAATGAAAATAATATAATAAAATATTGATTAGATCTATAAGGCTTATATGTTGAAATTATGAAATTTATCCTTTATATTCTCTTAAAAAAATCTAGATCTAGATCTAGATCAACAATATGTGCAGGAAAATAATTTAAGACCATTTTTAAATACATTTTAAAGGTAAATGCACTCAAATAATCTAGCTAATAAAATAAAACAAGGTTCCTAAATAAAAAAACGCACATCTACTTTTATCTAAGTACTATTGAAGCTGATATGTTGAAAAATATTACTCTTTGTATGCCATGTACTATGATAACCTTTTAGCAAATTTACAACATCGTTTTAAAAGCTTACACATCACAGGGGGGGGGGAAGATGCCTGAATACTGCAAGCACAAACAATTCTGATCTTCACATCAAATTTAAACAAATTTGAAGTACTTGCTGGGCTAGTGACAGATGAAACCCTTGAGCAGCACTGCCTCACTCTCCAAGAGATATGGAAAAGCTCATGTACAGATGTCCTAGGCAGGAAAACGAAACAACACAAAGAATGGTTGTCTGCGGAGACATGGGGCAAAATCCAGGAACGGAAAGAGCTAAAAGAAAAGATAAACCAATGCCAGAATGATGAGCAAAAAAAAAACTTAGAGCCCAGTATTTTGCAGTAAACAAGTCTGTAAGAAAGAATGCAAGAGAGGACAAAAAAAAAACGCTTCCTTCATGAAATGACAGTCGATGCAAGCAGAGCAAAGAGACATGAAAAAGTTGTATGACATAACAAGAACCTTAGCAGGAAGAAATACCAACACCAACAAGCCAGTGAAAGACAGACAAGGAAAGATCATCACCAGTGATGTTGGACAGAAGGAAAGATGGGCAGAACACTTTCAAGAAATTTTGAACCGACATCTTCCTGAATCGATTCCGGACATACCCCCAGCAACAGAAGAAATGGATGTTAACACAGGTCCTCCTACTAAAGCGGAAATAATCAAGGCCATCAAGAATGAAAAAAAGTGGAAAGGCGCCAGGCCCAGATGGTATACCAGTTGAGGCACTAAAAGCAGACCCCAAAATAACAGCTGAAATGCTGCACCCACTGCTATGCAAGATTTGGGAACTAGAACAGGTCCCAAAAATCTGGAAGAACAGGTCCCAAAAAATCTGAAAACTGGGTTATCTAATTAAACTACCCAAAAAAGGTGACCTTACTCAATGCAACAACTGGCAAGGAATCATGTTACTGTCAACCCTTAGCAAGGTCTTAACTAGGATAATATTAGAACGCCTGAAAGATGCTCTAGAGTCTAGACAAAAGACTAAGACCAGAACAGGCTGGATTCCGTAAGGAGAAATCATGCACTGACCACATTGCTACACTACGTATTATCATATAACAATCTATCGAGTGGCAATCTCCTCTGTAAATGACCTTTGTTGATTTTGAGAAAGCCTTTGACAGTATTGACAGAGACGTAATCTGGAGACTGATGAATAATCACTACGGAATCCCAAAAAAATTCACCAATATCATTAAACAGTTATACGATGACTAATCTTGTCAAGTAATACACAATGGTAAGCTGACCAACCCTTTTCAAGTAAAAACAGGAGTAAGACAGGGATGTATGCTTTCGCCCTTGATATTTTTACTGGTGATTGATTGGGTCATGAGGCAGACAGTCTTAAATAATAAAAGCGGCATACAGTGGACACTAACACAGCATTTAGAAGACCTGGATTTCGCCGATGACATCTGCCTCCTCTCCCATACGCAACAAAATGCTCAGACCAAACTCACCGGACTCTCAGAAATAGCAAAAAAGACTGGACTTCTAATCATCAATAAAAAGAAAACAGAAGTTATGAGGATCAACAATAGACAAGAGAACCCAATCATGCTACAGGGAGAAAACATCCTTCATCCTTGATACAGACCACTTCACCTATCTCGGAAGCAGAGTTGCAAAGACGGTGGAGCTGATGATGATATACTAATTCGAATAAATAAAGCTACATTTGCCTTCTCAACTCTTCAAACAATCTGGTGCTCCAAGGCAATATCTCTACATAACAAAATAAGAATCTATAATACTAACGTTAAGTCTGTTCACCTTTACGGTTCAGAAACTTGGAGAGTCACTAAAAAAAAATACGGAAAAGCTCCAAACTTGTATTAACAGATGCCTACGCCGGATATTAGGAATTAGGTGGCTAGAAAAGATAACCACTACCGATTTGTGAAAAAAAAACTTACGAAACGAAACGAAAATGGAAACGAAACGAAAATGGAGCTGGATAGGACACACCCTGCGAAAACCAGCTACCAATGTTGCTCTTGACTGGAATCCACAAGGAAAGAGGAAAGTGGGCAGACTCAGGCAAACCTGGAAGAGGTCAGTCATCAGTGAAGCTGAGGGTACTGGAATGACATGGGAGCAGATGAAGAAAGCTGCTCAGAACCGAGTTCGGTGGAGAGGTGTGATTGCGGCCCTATGCTCCCCTGGGAGTACACAGGATTAAGTCAAGTCAAGTCACATCAAATTTAAAACAAATTAGAGGAAGCTTTGAAGAACTTTTCAATGACTGATGTGGAAAAAGTAGGATGTTGATTGTGTGATGCTATGTACCAAACATAATCACTGATCTTTGGAAACAAATTAAAGAAAAATGAAAACAGGTTTGAAGTCTAACATAAACATAAACTGCCACTAGAAACAAAAGCTAAATGCTAAACTACAAGAGAGTGCCCACCCCAAACAGCTTACAAGTATCTACAGGTAACAATGCCCAAAGAATAGTGAGAGAGTGGGCTAACAGGACCTATGTGAAAACATCAAATCTTGTGCTGGCTGTGGTAACATGAGGGCATGAAAAAAAGTCTTTGGACCTCACAACAGCAAGTGTGCCCAGCTAATGTCAAAACATGGTTTTGACATCAGTGATAATGTGATAATGCACTGCAAATAGGTCAATGGGTAGAGCACTATGCAGAACTTTACCAGTTAAATAATTACAATAATATGCCAGCTTTTCATGAAAAAAATGCAGGGCACTGTACATTTGAAAGTTCCACATATTCATCAAGAAGGAGTAAAAGCAAAGATGTGTTCTGGCTCCAATACTATTTGGCATCTTCTTTTCAGTTGTACTCACCAGTGCTTTAAAATCCCTGAAAGATTGCCATGCCTTAAAATCAAAATGAATAGATGACATATGTTGATTAGGAAACTGCTGTTCCCTGATGATATAACACTCGTATCTCATTCACAAATAGGATTACAAAGGCTTGTGACTGCTTTGGCAACTGCTTGTCAAGAGTTTAGCCACACAATAAGTCTCTCCAAGACCAAAATCCTGGCACAAGATGTCGCAGAAATACCAGCGATACATATTAGAAATCAAATACTTTCTGTGGTGCAGGAATTTACCTAATTTGGAACAACAATAGCAACCAAGATTAAGACACTTAGCTGACAAAAAGAGTAGGAAAGGCTTCTGCGGCAAATGCAAAACTCTCTAAGCACATCTGGGAACATGCCAAATTGACTACGGCAACCAAATTTCTAGTCTACATGCATCAAGAGCATAGACTGATTAGCTTTCACTTCACCCATCAAAATAGTCATTTTCTGAAGGGATCATGTCTTCGACCAGGACGTTTTGAAAATGGCCAATATGAACAGCATTTATTCTCTTCTGACACAGAGAAGACTTCCCTGGCTAGGACATGTCACCTGCATGCCAGATGGAAGAATTCCTTAAGACATCCTATACGCTGAGCTTGCTTGGGTTATCAGACCTAAGGGCCGCCCAAGTCTAACCTACAGAGAGATCTGTAAGCGAGACATGAGAATCACAGGCATCAACAAAAGTATGTGGGAGGAGATAGCCCAAGACAGGACAGCATCAAGACAGACTATGCATGTTGGTACGAACCTCGCAGAATGAAAGCTGACCCATCAGCTAGCCCTAAAACAGATACATATACTTGCACAAATCTGACACTCCATAATTGGCTTGTGTTGATCAGTCACTCCAAATTCTACCCCATCTCAATATGAAACCAGAGACTCATCTTATCATCATCTGAGCGCATCCATTGTCTTCTGAGACCCATATAATTTTCAATTCTATAACTAATATAACATCATTACATTATAGATCTAATCCAGTGTTTCCCAAAATGGTCTATGTAGACCCCAAGCGGTCTACAGTGACTTCCATATAATATTTAGCATCACCGAATCTAAATATGAAATTAAATAGTGGTGCTATTTTTTTAAAACTAATATTGACTATTAGCCTTTTATATAAAAAAAATATGTAATGACAATATGAAACCATCCAAGCTGAAGGATCATTTGAGAAAATATCAGTCTGATAAAATGGATGAAGATTTAAAAAACTATTGAACACTCAATGCTAAGGTTTATATAAGACCCGCAGTGGACAAAATTTTCACCAAAAATAAAAGATGTCTTAAGATGTCTTGCAAAATGTAAAAAAACATCACATATTAAATAGGCAAAAAAAGTAATGATGTTGCAAGCAGCTGAAGAAGTTTCTAAAGCTATTTTGTACACAAACCTGTATCTCAGGGGTTCTGAACCTGTGGGTCGCGACACCCTAAGACAATGTTCGCTGTATGTGTGTGAGGGGCTCGGGGTTCGCGGCAGAGTGGGGGATTGTAAAAAAGGGGTCGCCGAGCTTAAAAGGTTGAGAACCACTGCTATATCTGATACTATTATTAAAGAATTCCTCTAGCAAGGAGTAAACTGTGCATATAATGAAACATTATTTTGTCGCCATTCATTCATTTTATTGTACCCAGAGTGCCCAGAGTGTTAGTAATACATTGAGTAGCTAAAAAAGTAGCAAAATGCATAAACATTTTCCATTTGTTATCATTGGTCAATGAAGTAACCAAAGCAACAATTCAATACGAGATTAAAATTTATAATGAAATTTAATCAAACGGAAATCTGACATTGCTTATTTAACAAAATTGTTTTCACATAAATTAATTGAGGTCAATGAGGTTTACATACAGTTGGAAATCAGAAGAAAAAAAAATTAAATTTGAAGTTCGGGAATCAGTAAAACTGCAATCTTGCAATATCCTATACTCTTAAGCGAGCAATTCTTGTATATATATATATCTATATATCTATATATATATCTTCTATTTCGAAAACGGCTCTAACGATTTTCTTTAAAATTTCAACGTATCTAAATGTTAGTGAGAAAAAAATTCTCAACTCATTGGCCACATCGGGAAAACTCGAGTTTGACCGTTATATCGGTTTAAAAATTTCTCATTATCAAAAAATTTATTTTGGTTTGAAGGTTTTATGAATGACATGGAGAATTTATGAATGAAAATTTTCCTATTTATGAATGAAAGTTTTCCATGACGTAAACGGGAAAAACGCTGCTTACGTCACTAGGCTTACCTTACTACAATGCAAACAAGAACGAGTTTTAAAGTATCAATGGACCTAATTAAACATTTGCGCACCATCTTATTGAAGATTGATTTATTATAGAACTATGGAAGGAAAGTCATGAAATTAAATGTACCGATGTATGATTAGTTATTGCATTTTAAGTGCTTAATAAATTGTTTACACTTTAATTGCGTAGAGCGGTGTAGATTTCCTCATTAATCTTCGGTTTTGATGTCAAGCCTTATTATAATTATTATTTTGCTGGTAAAATTATGACCATGTGTTCATGCTTCAGTGTCTAATGTTCCGTACCAAAACAAAGGAAATGGTGATTACACAGTTGCTCTACGCCTTACTTTCTCACACTGAACAAGATATCTAGCTAGCGGTCAACGAGTTTGCGTACGCTGCAGCCACTTTTGATTTAACTATAAACCTCAGTAAAAAACTTGGGGTTAGGGTGTGGTGACGAAAGGCCTAGGAGATATCTGAATGGAGGGATGTTTAAAAGCAGGCCATATCCTTCCATGGGCTGTAGCACCAGTAGCACCACTGGGATAGAGGGATGGCAAAAGCCGGTATGAACTTCTTATAGTCTGACAGTCTGGCTGAGAAGGGCACATATCCTGTAAAATAATCTGAAGAGTTTCTTTAGTGTTCTGTTTATTCTATATGTAATTGTACATGGCGATTAAATATCAAGTCTCTTAAGTCCTCCTACAGTCTAGACAGCGTAAAACTATCGTAGGCCTACTATTATTGGCTTGGAAGAAAGTCTTTGCAGTTTTACCCAATAACGTAGAAATTAGCGTCACTCGATGTTTCGTACTAAAGCCATAATTGAATATACTAATTCCAAAATTAAATGTCTGAACGTACCAATTTACATTTAGAACAAACAGAACACTTAAGAAACTCTTCAGATTAGTAGTCTTTATCCGATCGTTCATTTTCGTAATTATAAAAAAAAATCTCAAAATGACTTCGGGTATATAACCTTTCCTTATGAAATTATTAAACCGAGCAAGGCTCGGCCACCTGATATTTCATTATAAGTAGATCATCCTTATTTAGTTAAATCTCTAGTATAAATGTTAAAGTAGGCCTATAGTATAGTCAGTAGGCCTATAGATAAATTATAAAGTAGGCCCTATAGATTCTATAGATAGTATAAGTAGGCCTATAGTAGGTAAAACTTCTTATCGAATAGATCTAGCTGATAGATCTAGATCTATACATTAAATATAGACTATCTATATAATAATTAATAATATCTAGATCTACAAAAACATCTAGACTCTATTAGATCATCTTTGATCTCTATTGTACTATTTCAAGTAGTTGCTAAGCATGGAGGGGGGGGGTGTCTTCGAACTACCGCAATTCATTTCAAGGTAACTAGTAGGCCCTACCCCAAAAAGTTTGGCAACCAGTGATCTAATCTAAAGAATTTTACCTGTTGTCTTAGTCCAATAAAGACAACAAAATTAAGCAAATTTTATTAGCAAAATAGACTCTACTTTTCTGTATATTAGATCTAAAAGCAAGAGAACAAAGATCTAGTCTAGATCTAGATATAGATATATAGCCTATCCTATATTATTATTATAGCCTATATATTTATTTATGTCTATGCAAAAGAGTAAATGAATGTCTAAAAATTCAATTCGCTTTAAAGTTTCGGAAATCACAGATTTCATTAAAAAAATATTTTTAAAAACAAATTAATTCGACTTTTTTTTTTTTTTTTTTTTTTGTTTTGGAGCAAATTGGCAACATAGAGCGATAGATGATTAAGCCATACTTGCAACATGAATTATTGAACTCCACTCTAATAATCATATCAATAATCATTTCTAAATATTCAAAAATTAGAGTTCTACTATGGGCTTGTCGAATTTCAGTTATTAATTTTTAATAATAAGTTCATTTTGAAAGAAGGTAATGAAAGAGAACTTTTTAAAGGGATCTATCATTTATTATAAACAGAGGAAAGAAAGATTGTTTTTCAAATTTCAAAATATATGAATATCTATATCAAGTTTCATATGTGTTGACCCCTAAACTAGTAATTATTTTAAACATTCTTTTCAAATATTCTATAGGCTTCTATTTATTGTAGATAGCTTACTAAAGTGTAGCTTAAAAGTTAATAATTAAGCACTAAACTATTCTATAGAATAGAACTAGATAGATTTGTGGAATGAGTGCTTTCTCTTCTTCATTTTAAAGAAGGTAGCCAATGTTAAACTGCACACAATAAATACTATACCATTTACGATGTTACAGAGTTATAAACGAGACAGGGATGCCTGGTCGAGCGGTTTGCACGCTGGACTGTCGTTTGGATTTATCGATAGTCCCGGGTTCAAACCCTGCCCGCTCCAATCCTCCGTCGTCCTGCGGGAGGTTTGGACTAGGAAGTAACTATCTTCAACTCTGAAGGAACATCCGAAAAATGTAAAACATTTTACAAACACTTTACTTGTACTGATAGAAAAGGCATTAATATTAGACGATGTTAGATGACTAGGTAAACGTCTCTAAGAACAGAAGCCATACGATATTAGCGAACCCCCGAAACACCATCATTTGTGTGCTCCAAATAACATCTTTCTAAAGCCGCTGGTATAATCTAATTCTTCGAAAGTGTTTTGTTTGTTCTATGCTGTTTGCTTTGCCATAATATAAGGAACCTTAAGAGCTTTTTTTTTTTCTGTTGTCTCCTTGCTCATTATTTTCTTCAATTTGCATATATTTCTGCTCGACTTTTGCAGAAATCAATTAGTTTTTTATTTATTTCATTATGATTTGTTACAAGATGACGCTGGTTTCAAACTTTAGTTCAATAACACATTTAAACACATGACATTAAACAAATGACATTCAAATAAATGACACTTTGGAACAAATGACACTTTGTG
>JADKLZ010083178.1:0-19337 GCA_021533235.1 Biomphalaria straminea
AAAAAAGTGAAGAGAGATCTCCAGAACTGTACATGTCACTGTCCCACTACCATTAAGGTAAAGTGATTTAAAATATATCTTGTTGTGTTTTTGCATTGTTCTCTCATGACGGCCGTCAACAAATATTTCTTTAAAATCTTTTTTTAAAATTCTTAGAATAATAACAATAACTCTTTTAGTTTGAAAGTATATTTTCAGAGGTTTCTACTCCAAGTCAATAAAGTGAAGAGAGCTCTCCTGAACTGTACATTCCACTGTCCCACTACCATTAAGGTAAAAAGATTTAAACATTTTTTCACCTTTATATAATGTCTTGTTGGGTTTATGCATTGTTCTGTCATGACGACCGTCAACAAATGTTTCATTAAATGTGTTTTTTTTAATTTTAAGGATAATAACATTAACTCTTTTAGTTTGAAAGTTTATTTTCAGAGGTTTCTAGTCCAAGACAAGAAAGTAAAGAGAGCTCTCCAGAACTGTACATGTCACTGTCCCACTACCATTAAGGTAAAGTACTTTAAACATTTTTTCACTTTGATATAATATCTTGTTGTGTTTATGCATTAATTTGTCCTGACGGTCAACAAAAAATATTTTTTAAATTTTTTTTTTAAATCCTAAGAATAATAACATTAACTCTTTTAGTTTGAAAGTATATTTTCAGAGGTTTCGAGTCCAAGACTAGAAAGTGAAAAGAGCTCTCCAGAACTGTACATGTCACTTTCCCACTACCAATAAGGTAAAGTTATTTTTAAAAAATTTTCACTGTACATGTCACTGTCCCTATACCATTAAGGTAAAGTTATTTAAACATTTTTTCACTTTCATGTAATATCTTGTTGTGTTTGTGCATTGTTCTGTCATGACATCCGTCAACATATGTTTTATTAAAATTTATTTTTTTTTAATTCTAAGAATAATAACTTTAACTCTGTTAGTTTGAAAGTATATTTTCAGAGGTTTCTAGTCCAAGACAAAAAAGTGAAGAGAGATCTCCAGAACTGTACATGTCACTGTCTCACTACCATTAAGGTAAAGTGATTTAAAATATAATATCTTGTTGTGTTTTTGCATTGTTCTCTCATGACATCCGTAAACAAATATTTCTTTAAAATCTTTTTTTTAAATTCTTAGAATAATAACATTAACTCTTTTAGTTTGAAAGTATATTTTCAGAGGTTTCTACTCCAAGTCAAGAAAGTGAAGAAAGCACTCCTGAAATGTACATGCCACTGTCCCACTACCATTAAGGTAAAGTGCTTTAAACATTTTTTCCCTTTGATATAATATCTTGTTGTGTTTATGCATTAATGTGTCCTGACGGTCAAGAAAAAAAATTTTTTAATTTATTTTTTTAAATCCTAAGAATAATAACATTAACTCTTTTAGTTTTAAAGTTAATTTTCAGAGGTTTGTAGTCCAAGACAAGAAAGTGAAGAGAGCTCTCCAGAACTGTACATGTCACTGTCCCATATTTAATTTACATGAAGGTAAATTGATTTAAATTTTTTTCACTTTCTTGTAATATTTTGTTGTGTATATGCATTGTTCTGTCATGACGGCCGTCAACAAATGTTTCATTAAAATGTATTTTTTCTTCTTTGTTTTAGACACAAATTAAATTGAGATATTAGTGTAACAAGTTCCCAGGGGCTAGACATTTAGGTTGATTACCTCACTGATTGGTTGATATTTTATTTCCTCATTAGTGACATGGAATAGAAGCCAATCAGCAGTGGTGTTTACCAGGTGTGCTTGCACCTACTTTGTATAACATATTCTTTTTATGCCTACTAAAATGTGCTTCTCCATAAAAGATCCTCTGTAAAACCTTCAATGTATCCATATTGAAGGTAAAAACCAAAGTTAGGAAGGAACTAATCAATGAACTACGCTGATTATGCAGCTAGTGTTATTGAGTCTGTTAGCATCAGTTCCTGGTTAACAGACTATCTGCTGCATGCTAGAAGTTTGTCTTCAACCTGCTCAATATAAACAGAATGAAAGTGCTACAATAGTAAGTTGTAGCTCAATGTAGCAGAAAGATGAAAGTGCTACAGCGTCTGGTGATTACAAATGCCCATCCTGTAAGCGCAGTTTTGTATCAAGGACTGGCCAGTCAAATCAGAAATTGCAAAGATCGGGACGTAAAATACCACAGATGTTTGATGACTTCCATTTTTACACACACTCATTAGCAAGACATAAAGATTGATTTCTTCACTTATCTTTTTATGACTTTTAGGTCAAAGTGATCTGAAGAAAGAGAGACATTAAGATTGATTATTTGATAACTATCATTCCTACGATTAGAAGAAAACTAGAGACATTAAGTATTGAAGAAACAAGGCAACTATATCGTGTTGGGCCGATATATCATTAGACGTCCTCTTGGGCAAAACTACTTGTTCATAACACAGGACGCATAACTCGCTAAAAGGGCTAAAACTCACATATCAAATATTAACACCCTTCCCTTTCTATAGATGAAACATGTCTATAAAATGTACATTCTAAAACTGAAGAAAGATTCAGAAATATTGTTGTTACAATACAAGACAATAACTTAGTCACGTAGACAGCAGAGGTACACTATAGACAATAACTTAGTCACGTACACAGCAGAGGTACACTATAGATGCCCAACTATAGATGCCCAACCTTTTTAAATAGTTTTATTACAACCCCTTGGCTCAGTCCGCCAGGTGAATTTTAATTGAAAAAGTTTAAATTAATTAAATTAGTTACATTAATCGCTAGTAAACATTGTGATCATACCCAGCAATCGTTTTCATAAATGTGCAAGGTTTATGTAGCCTCACGGCGTAGAAATCTATTGCCTGCATTGCTCGAAATCTTTTGCCTGCATTGCTCGAAATCTATTGTCTGCATTGCTAGAAATCTATTGTCTGCATTGCTCGAAATCTATTGTCAGCATTGCTCAAAATCTATTGTCTGCATTGCTAGAAATCTATTGTTTGCATTGTTCGAAATCTATTGTATATTAATGCTCGAAATAACTCAAACATGGAAGTCTAGCTTTGGAACTGATTGCAGTTCCAGTTGGTGTCACTCCTCAGCGGCAATAGTAATTATTTAGAAATCTGTTTCTCTTAAATGGAGAACATCGTCCACTCGTTTTGCAATGGTCATGGCAGATAGGCTGACACGTCATGGAAAATTTTCATTCATAAAACCATGGAGCCAAAAAAATTTTTCGATTTTGAGACACTTTCGAATCAAATAACGGTCAAAATCGAGTTTTCCCCGATGTGGCCAATGAGTTCAGATTTTTTTTCTCACTGCCTTGAAATTTTAAAGAAAATCGTTTGAGCCGTTTTGGAAATAATATATATATATATATATATACAAATATACAAGAATTGCTCGCTTAATAGTATAGGATACACACTCATTACAAATTAATAATGTTGACTCATGTTCCACATAAAAAGATCTGGAAGTTTAATCATCCAATTTTTGTTTCTTCGACATTAACGTACAAGGTTTTAATTGTACGGCACCAATCATGTTTATGTCAGAAGAACACGAACCAGAATGATGCAGAAAACATGCGCTGCATGTATAACCCCAATTGATTCAAGGACACGTACACAGCAGAGGTACACTATAACTTATTCACCTACACAGCAGAGGTACACTATAGACAATAACTTATTCACGTACACAGCAGAGGTACACTATAGACAATAACTTAGTCACGTACACAGCAGAGGTACAATATAGACAATAACAAATTTCATAAAACACTAACATTTTCAACAAACAACGAATCATAAACTTTGAGGTATATACTGTTACGAATCTCACTATCCAGGCTGTCTGTACTAACACGACACCACAAACTGAGAGAACGTGACAACTCAGTGCTCCAAATAACGTAAATGTTTAATGTCAATAAATAACAGCTAATACTGTACGATTGGCAGCACTTAACGCAAGACTGTACAATTTCTCCGTTAAAAAACGAGGCCGTAGAGGAGGCAACTTGCCTCCTATTGTCTTGGGCAATGTAAGATCCCTTAATAACAAAATTGATGAACTTGCTGCAGACATCAGTCTCTCTGAAACATGGCTAAATAAAATTATTCCATCGCTGATAGCAAGCACTTTTTTATGTTTTATTTATCTTTTTAAAATGTGAGCAACTCTGTAGCCTCCATAACAATCGTAGACTTAGATGCGTTTCTTTTGTACAGATCAGTAGATAGTGGCAAAACAAGAAGAGGCTACGTACCAGAGTGCGAACCAATGTGCCTCGCTGACAATAACAAATTTGCCAATGAATTAAATGATTTCTACAGCCGATTCGACTGCCACAACATCGAAAAAGACCACAATGATTTTTTGGCATCATTTGAAAACAAAAATGAAATCCAGTCTCAAGAACTGTTTAATAAACAAGAAGTAGACAGCGCCGAAGCCTCGGGACCCGACAAATTAAGTGGCAAACTGTGCTTATATTTTTTGTGCTTCAAGTCCTGGAAAACACACAAAATACCTACGATTTGGAAGACATCTGAAATAATTCCAGTACCCAAAAAGATTATTGTTTCCTCAACGATCCACTTACATCAACCCCAATGAAGTGCTTGGAGAAAATGATTTTAAAACATCTACTCAAATAAGTCGAAAACACGCCTCGATCCGCACCATTTCGCTTATAAACTTTCAAGAAGTACAGAAGATTTATAAATACTATTTATGCTGAATTGTCAATACTCAGAGACAAGAGACACTACGAGTATTATTCGTAGATTTTTCATCTACATTGAACACCATCCAACCACATCGCATGCAAAAACTATCTGAACTGAACGTTTGCAAAAACATACAAGCTTGGATTTTAAACTTTCTCATCAAAGTTAGGGCCGCAGGGGTAAGTCCTGTCACCAGTATTGTATACCATTTGTGACACAAATGACATTCAGAACTTATCAGCTGGCATAAAATTATGTAAATAAATCTTCTTATATTTTATCATTTGTATCTCTCTTTAATTGCTTGTCTCGTTGGTGTCTGCTCCCGATTTATCTGCTGATGAGTCCCTAGACACCAAACACGACCCGTCTAGCAGGGCAGTTCTGATGGTCTTCATCATGGTGGCCTTTCTGATGGTTTTGGGGTGTCCAGAATCGGACCTGATGTGTGATATATTCCTATCTGTTCGTGAATACTGTGAACTCGTGAGAGGTGTATTGAGGCCCGCAGTCAGAGACTAGGACTTAAGCAAACTCCGAATCTGGCAAAGTGGGCTTTAAGTTTTCTTATGACCTCGGTCGAGGTTGACGTTTTCAAAAGGTCAGCTTCGATCCAATTTGAGAAGTAGTCAACTGTGATTAAGTACTTTCTCCCTTGAATCTCCATTAAGTCTGTTCCAACGTTTTCCCAAGGTGCTTTTCCTTCGTAATGTGGCCTTAAAGTTTCTCTCTGATTTCTCATGTCAGACATCTGTTTGATCTCTGCAGCCATTCCTGGTCAGAAAATCAGATCCCTCATGCTGTCGTACACTAGGTGGGAGGCATGTAGCTTTTCCTTCATCTCTGAGCGCATGCTTTTGTGAATTAGTACTCTTTCCCTTTCCCGTGATTCCATTGCTTATACTCAGGGCTTCAGCAAAATCGTAATAGGGTCTCAGAGCCGCTGGCGAGGCAGATTTCTTCAATGGCTGTGCTTCTTACCAGTGCTATAGAGCGCTGAACCAACAGAAAGCAGAGAGGCCCATTTGCAACCGACAAAACCCACCCGTTGCGGCCGGCTTTTTAAAGCGAGGATTGGAGTCCATTGGAAATGAGAATCGGGGATATCGACGATTTGTTGTATGTTGAGGCTCAATATTTTTTCGTTAATTGGCTTCGTGTTGCAGGCACGTGTCGGCTATGTTCGTTCCCGCGAGCCCATTTAAATGTGAAAACATCTATTGCTTCAGTAACCGCCTTCGGTAGATGGCAAGATGGTAGCCAGGGATTTGTGGTCATTAAGGATTGTGACGGGTCTGCCAAACGTGTATTGATTGAACCTCTGCCAGAAGTTCTTTCTCGATTTGAGAACGTTGGTGTTCGTGGGGCATATTATTCCAAGGGTTTCCCATCCAGCATCAACACATCCTCAAGCCATCTTGGTTGCTGTCGACTTGAATTTCAAGGGATTTAGCTGAGGGTTGTTGTTATCATTTCCTTTAATTTCATAAAGGCGACTTCATATTCCTCGTTCCAATCAAAATCCGATTGTTTCTTGGTGAGTTCCCGCAAGGGGTGTGATATGGCTGACAGGTTGCTAAGGAACTTTGATAGGTACTGCAGCATACCTCGTACTTGCTGCGCGTTTATAGGGTGATCCATGACCATTATGGACTGCACCTTCTTGGGGTCTGATTTAATGCCTTGTGCGCTGATGACGTTTCCCATGAATTCGACCTCCTCTTTTTGTTCCAATTTTTGTTCTCGTTCAGTATTATGGATTTTCTTTTGCATCTTTCTCTTATGGTCCAGCAACGCCTGTTCCCTTGTCCTGCCACACCCGACTACAATGATGTCGTCGACGACATTGATGCAGCCACTGAGGCCTTCAAGTGCTTATGGAAGATTTCTCCACTGACACATAGTCCGAATGGCAGCCTTGTGGTCAGAGTACTTGAATGTTTGTTGAGGCGCACATGCCAATAGGCTTCATTAACGTCGAGTTTTGAGAAGACTGGCGTTCTCGAACTGGGTAAGGTATCTTCAAATGTGGGGAGTCTGTAATGCATCTGAACAATGGCCATTTGACTAACCGAATCTGTTGGCTCCTCTACTGGGACCAGTATTTTACTCTTCACGAGTACATCAAGCTTTGCATTGCGGCACATAGACACTACTGGAGACTTGCTAGTATCAATAGTCAGTTTTACTTCTCCTATGTCACCTCGGTTATTCGTTGGTTACTGAGAGACAAAATTATTGTCGTTGAGTGTTATGAGGTCCAATTCTTGACACAGAATCAAGACTCTGGGGGTGCTGCCTTCTTTTGGGGAGGGGGGGGGGGTTCTTTCCATTTTGTCAATATGAGTTTTTCCTCAACTATAGTTGACTGCTACAGTTGTTCTTTCCAGGGACAGTTCTAAGTACAAGAGTTTTTTCTGCACTTTTCTGTTGGTGGAGAACACTATTTTGACCCTAATCATCCTGTGAGGCTAATTGAAATAACATTGCTTGCCTAGGACTTTAGCTGCGTTAAGAAGGTCTCTAATGGCGAGCACACGGGCAATTTCCAAAAACGTTTGATGCAGCATACCACAGAAGCGTCGTTGTGGTCGCCTAGAGACAGAAGACAAGCAAACCTCCATGAGATTATCATGAGATAATATGAATGAATCACGACAGCCCCACTGTGCCGTGAAGCTATGTCTGGCTGTTACCGCAAGAAAACGAAATGAAGAAATAAGTCACGCGAGAGCAAATGTAAACATTTGGCGATAATTTGCTTTTGAAAAAAAATCAGGAACAACCTATTATCGATAATTATATTTTTGCAACATTTTTGTATGCCAGAAGAGCGAATTCCTATAGTCATTTAGCGTTAATAAACCTATTCACAATCATTTAGAGTTAAGAACCTATTACTGCAATCATTTAGCGTTAACAACCTAATTTAGAAAATTTGCTTTTTTTTTTCTCAACTCTTTTGCAATGAAATCTAAAATAAGTTGGAAATGCAATATCAAACTTTCATTGGGTTTTCATTCAATTTTCATGAAAATCCGGAAAACTTATCATCGATAATAAAATTTTATTTTCGAATAGCAAAAAAAAACAAACAAAAAAACCTTTAACAGTTGAGAGTCTAATGTTATCTGTATCATATTCTTATTATTAAATACATTTGTTGTAAAAGCCTATATTTCTAAAGGTTGTTCATTGGGGGGGGGGGGAACTGTGTGCTTTGAAATAACTTACTAGAAGTTAGGTAAAAAAATTTTGCCTTGCTCAAGCAAAGTGTTGATAAGACTTGCAAAATTCAAAGCGTTGATAAGAAGAGGTGCAGTAAAAGAAATTGTTGACTTGATCAAGCAAAGTAGATCTATATAAGCAAACATTCAAAGTGAACATTTTGTTGAATCACAATGATACAAGGTCAAGATATGCAAAGTTTAAAATGTCTTTAGTTGACGTTCATTTTGTAATGGTGATTATTAGACACATGTTTGAATCGTACATACAATAAGGACAAATTATTTTGTCAAATGTCTGATTTGACCCATTTGACTTAAATAATTATGTTTTAAATAATTTTGTCTAAGTCAAATGTCTGATAGACATAATTATTTAAAACATAGTTATTTATTTATTTATTCATTCTGTTCATCTCTGCCATCTAAACAAAAAACCAGATTGTTTTGTAATATGTATCCAATATATCCTAATGACTAGGTTTGTACAGCAAATCCTATACTATTAAGCGAGCAATTCTTGTATATTGTTATGACATGATTAGAACATAGATTTATTTCGGGATTAATTAAGGGATAAGTTTTACTTAGTGACGGAAGTGAGATTAAAAAAGAGAACGCTTTTAGTCGACACAAATGACAGACGTTTATTTTTTATTGAGGCTACAGAAAGACAAAAGACGGGAAAAGAAGATGTCTTATACTCTTATTATCGAAAAATTAATTTTGGCTATAATATTTTATGAATGAAATTTTTTTTCCATGACGTCAAAGGGAAAAAACTTGTCCCTAGGCTCACGGCAGTACACTTGGCAAACAAGAACAACTAATCAATTGGCCTAATTAATTATTTGCGCACTATCTTATTGTGGATTGATCTATTATAAAACTATAAATAATAATGAAAATAAATTTGATGTATGATCAGTTATTGTTTTTTACAGGTTTCGTAAATGGACCTCATTCAGCAATCGTAAACCAACAACATTTAGCCACGTGATTCTCTATATCTTCTATACAAATTATGTAATTCGTTTTTTCTCATTGTTTTATCAATATTATTATTTGGCGATTGGTGAATGAGGTCCATTGTTTACACTTAAATTGCGTAAATGAGTAACTTAATTTGTTATACTCTTTAATTTATATACTTGCACACTCTGAACATGATATCCAGGGTCGACGCTAACATTGAAAGAAAATAAATTCGTCTTTGCATTATTGAATGAGTTTCGGGAGTTTTCCTGGAGCGTCTTGAAAACAATGAAGCCACTGGAACCCTATTAATGGTTAAATTAAATAATTTACACATTGAAAAAGCGCGAGCTTAATAACCAATAGGCTTACAGCAGTAAACTAAATATTTCTTTGCAAACAAGAAAAGTAAATCTAAATTGAACTCGATTTGGCAAAATATGTAAGTCACATCTGGGGCTGCGTAATCACGGGGAATACTGCATTCCTCATTAATTTTTGAATTGCTGTGTTTATGCTTCAGTGTCTTAATGTCCCGTACCAAAACAAACGAAATGGTAAAAAAACACAGCTTCTCTACGCCTTACTTATACTTGGGCGTGGTGACGAAAGACCAAAAAGAGATTTGAATGGAGGGTTGGGCACCACTGAAATGGATGGATTGCAAAACCCGGTATGAACTTCTTATAGTCGGACAGCCAGAGAGGTGCCCCACGGAAACGTTTCTTTAGAAAGCTAATAAAATGATTAAAATCAAGAAAAAGTGCGTCATTTCAGTTTGTCAAAAAGTGCCTGTTTTACCCTATAACGTAGAGATTTGAGTCACTTGATGTTTCGTACTAAAGCCATAATGAATATACTTATTTAAAATTAAATGTCTGAACGTAACCATCTGAGAAGTTACATAGCATAGACATTCTTCAAATCCAATAATAGTAGGCCTACAATAGTTTTACACACAAAAAAATGACGTGAGCTGTGATTTGTCTACAATTAAGAGACTTGATATTTAATCGCCATTCACTGGAGAGAGCCGGTAGAAGGGTCAGGCAAGAGACAATGGACAGTGAAGCTGGACCATCCGCATGCGCCTGATATCCAACTCCGAACTTTTTAACTGCCTAATAAGCTGAAATAATTGCGGCTACAGGCACCATATCAGAAACCCCTTTTATAAAGGCCGTGCAAAGAGAGTAACGTTCTCTCTCATCTCTGTTTCGTCGTCCTCTGTTCCGTCTGGTCCTCCGCGTCCCTTAGCTTTTGTACCATAGTGGCAATTATCTGTCAAGCTTCGCAGACTTTTAGACATCTAAGGCGCTTCATTTACGAGTACGCATGAACCGCGGAATTTATCTAAAAAGTAAGCTCGTTCGGTAACCGAATCAGAAACCCCATTGATAAAGAACAACATGCTAGAAATTACTCATTTAGAGCACGTGAGACGAAGCGAGCAGTGAGTTTTAAGGTCGCCTTGTTTCCCTACGACGACAACCTCTGTGTCTGACATGAAACAGTTAAATCTCTATCACCTTGTCCCAAACGTCTTTCGTGCAGAGCTCGGCATTTGTCCTCCATGGAATGGCGGCACCGCGTTTCGAAGTTTTCCCTCCACCGTTCAAAGTAAACTTCTATTGGACTGTGCCCGACTCCAAACTGATCGCACGACTCAATCGCCTGTGTGCGTACATCGAGTTCGAGAACAGGACCACGTCACTCGTTGACACGGCTGCTTTCGAACTGACAGGGACATAAGCTAGTCACTTTCGGGATTGCGAGAGAGTCGAACTACCGCCCCGTACACAGTTCCCTCAAGCGTCTGCACATAGCCGTCTGTGTGGATCAGTGTTTCGTGGCACGCCACGAAGAACAACAATTGTTTTATAATAAAAAGAAAAAAAGATTTTACCTGTTTTTAAGTATAACATTTAATGTGAAGGTTTAGCCTGTCTTTTTTTTTATAGAGCGAATGCGATCTAATCGAGGCATTTCATCAACTATGAGCTGCTCTTCTTCTGCAGTTGTAAGATTTGTATCTTCATTGTTTCCAAATGTATAGCTGATACTCATGATTTCCGACTGTAAGAAAGTTATGCCTGCTGACTGCAGGTGTGTCGAGAATTTCGGGGATGATTTCTTTATTTGAAGCACATTCATTGTAAGTAGGAAGCAGTCGAAGACACAGAGAACTTAACCCACCAGATCCTCGTCATCAATAAAAAAAACCTGGTGCTATGACTGATTCAGCCTCTGTGTGTGCTTTCTTGCGTTTTGCTAATAACTGAGCAACCTTATAACTTGTTAGTTTCTTAGCATGTCTATTTTGTTGAGCCCTGATGTATTTCTTCGGTTGCGGTTTTACAGCTGAATGTTTTGTAACTTCAATTTGCTTGGAACAAGCGCCTCATACGACAGAGTTGCATTGGAGATCAGACAGAATGGCAATGGAGAATCTTCAGGTCCCGAAGATATGAAACCATATCTGATATAATCTTCTTTGTAACGTCGTTACATTTAACGCTTTCGCAGTTTCATTCTTTCCATGGAAAACAATGAATAACGCTTATTGATAATTTGTTTTTATTAGCATACACCTAAACAATTTACATAAAACATGTCGTTTGAAATTAATCGTTACTAATTCACGAACAGCTGTGCGTCTAAGATTGCCTGCATTTGAGTCATTATATATGTATAGTGGAAAACTCCATAATCTGAAACCTAACAACCCATTCCGTCAATATAGAGCGATCCACTATTGTTACTGGTCGTTGCAAGTGGGGATGTTATCGCAACATAAAATAAAAATTTAATAGTACCCGGTAGGCAAACCCGTGTATAGCTGCATGTGCGGCACACATGCAAATCTTCAACAGTTTCAGAAACACTGCTCTAACTGCATGTTTTAGCCGTGTAGGATCGTCCTGTTTCGTTACTGTTGGGTCGATTCGGCTCTTCCGTATCGTTGAGAAGAAAGAACTGGGTGGGAAAAGAGCAGCCCGCTCCACCAGCAGATTCGAATCTCTGACCAACCCGCGCGCTACATGCATAAAGCAGGGCCGTTTTTTTAGACGTCTCCTACCATCCCAGTTGTCGACCAGACTTCTGAGTTGGCATCCTTCTTCCAACCGTGCATATCTTCTTGAGCTAATACAACGGCTCGCTCTATGCGCAATTTCAACGGTGGGATGTTTGCCATAAATCTCACCAGCAGCCTTGGCGTTTTCCAGAAAGTTCCACAGAAAAGTCGTATGGCTTGGTTCTATACAGCTTCCAAACTTGCAAGTGTCGTTTGCGAAGCCCAGACCTGAATGGGTAGACTGTTGTCCAAGTGAGAGCACAATGCACCCAAGTACAGGCCTCTCAGCACGTCCTCTCTTGCTCCCCACTTCGTCCCAGCCAGCTTCTTGACGATATTTAGATTCTCGGAAGCTGTCTCTCGCACTTGTTGAATATGATCGCACATAATCAGTTTCTGATCGAGTATGACTCCAAGGTGACTTACCGGTACTTGACTTAATCCTGTGTACTCCCAGGGGAGCATAGGGCCGCAACCACACCTCTCCACCGAACTCGGTTCTGAGAAGCTTTCTTCTTCTGCTCCGATGTCATTCCAGTACCCTCAGCTTCACTGATGACTGACCTCTTCCAGGTTTGCTTGGGTCTGCCTACTTTCCTCTTTCCTTGTGGATTCCAGTCAAGAGCCTGCCTCTTGCAACATTGGTAGCTGGTTTCCGCAGGGTGTGTCCTATCCAGCTCCATTTTCGTTTGGTAATGTCTTGTGCTATGGGCTTTTGTCTAGTTTTGTTCCACAAATCGGTAGTGGTAATCTTTTCTGGCCACCTAATTCCTAATATCCGGCGTAGGCATCTGTTAACAAAAGTTTGGAGCTTTTCCGCATTTTTTTTAGTGACTCTCCAAGTTTCTGAACCGTAAAGGAGAAGAGACTTAACGTTAGTATTATAGATTCTTATTTTGTTATGTAGAGATATTGCCTTGGAGCGCCAGATTGTTTGAAGAGTTGAGAAGGCAAACCTAGCTTTATTTATTCGAATCAGTATATCATCATCAGCTCCACCGTTTTTGCTAACTCTGCTTCCGAGATAGGTGAAGTGGTCTGTATCAAGGTTGTTTTCTCCCTGAAGCATGGGTTCTCTTGTCTATTGTTGATCCTCATAACTTCTGTTTTCTTTTTATTGATTAGAAGTCCAGTCCTTTTTTGCTATTTCTGAGAGTCTGGTGAGTTTGGTCTGAGCATTTTGTTGCGTATGGGAGAGAAGTCAGATGTCATCGGCGAAATCCAGGTCTTCTAATTGCTGTGTTAGTGTCCACTGTATGCCGCTTTTATTATTTAAGACTGTCTGCCTCACGACCCAATCAATCACCAGTAAGAATATCAAGGGTGAAAGCATACATCCCTGTCTTACTCCTGTTTTTACCTGAAAAGGGTTGGTCAGCTTACCATTGTGTATTACTTGACAAGATGAGTCATCGTATAACTGTTTAATGATATTGGTGAATTTTGTTGGGATTCCGTAGTGATTCATCAGTCTCCAGATTATGTCTCTGTCAATACTGTCAAAGGCTTTCTCGAAGTCAACAAAGGTCATGTACAGAGGAGATTGCCACTCGATAGATTGTTCTATGATAATACGTAGTGTAGCAATGTGGTCAGTGCATGATTTCTCCTTACGGATTCCAGCCAGTTCTGGTCTTTTATCTAGAGCATCTTTCAGGCGATCTAATATTATCTTAGGGTTGACAGTAACATGATTCCTCGCCAGTTGTTGCATTGGGTAAGGTTACCTTTTTTGGGTAGTTTAACTAGATAACCCAGTTTCCAGATTTTAGGTACCTGTTCTTGTTCCCAGCATAGCAGTGGGTGCAGCATTTCAGCTGATATTTTGGGGTCTGCTTTTATTGCATCTACTGGTATACCATCTGGGCCTGGCGCCTTTCCACTTTTTGCATTCTTGATGGCCTTGATGATTTCCCCTTTAGTAGGAGGACCTGTGTTAACATCCATTTCTTCTGTTGCTGGGGGTATGTCCGGAATCGATTCAGGAGGATGTCGGTTCAAAATTTCTTGAAAGTGTTCTGCCCATCTTTCCTTCTGTCCAACATCACTGTCTTTCATCATATCATCATCATATCATATCATATCACATCATATCTTTCCTTGTTTGTCTTTCACTGGCTTGTTGGTGTTGGTATTTCTTCCTGCTAAGGTTCTTGTTATGACATACAACCTTTTCATGTCTCTTTGCTCTGCTGCCTTTTCTGCATCGACTGTCATTTCATGAAGGAAGCGTTTTTTGTCCTCTCTTGCACTCTTTCTTACAGACTTGTTTACTGCAAAATACTGGGCTCTAATGATAGCTTCTTGCTCTTCATTCTGGCATTGGTTTATCTTTTAGCTCTTTCCGTTCCTGGATTTTGCCCCATGTCTCTGCAGACAACCATTCCTTGTGTTGTTTCGTTTTCTTGCCTAGGACATCTGTACATGTTCTTTTCCATATCTCTTGGAGATATGCTTCTCAAGGGTTTCATCTGACACTAGTCCAGCAAGTACTTCAAATTTGTTTTTAACCTCACAGTTAAAGAGTACCTTGTTTTCCTCGCTCTTCAAGTACTGGGTGTTGAATTTGTAGTGTGGTCTGTCTGAAAAATCCTTAAAGGATTTAAGTTTGATCCTTGCTGTCGTTATTAGTAGATGATGGTCAGAAGCTACATCTGCTCCTCGTCTCACCCTAACATCGAGTAGACTTCTCCATTTTCGGGAGATTGCAAAATGGTCAATTTGGTTTTCCGTTTTACCATCTGGGGAAATCCATGTTGTCTTGTGTATATTTTTATGTAGAAAGATGGTTCCTCCTATGATGAGATCATTGTATGCGCAGAAATCAGCAAATAAATCCCCATTTTCATTGCATGTGCCTGTATCATGTTTACCCATGTAGACCTCCTTTCCAGCATTGTTTGTACCTACTTTTGCATTCAGGTCACCCATAATTAGCTTGATATCATTTTTAGGTGCTTTTTCAAGTATAGATTGAAGAACGTTATAAAATTCTTCTTTCTCTTCTTCTGGTGCTGCATTTGTGGGTGCATAGCACTGGATAATGGTTATTTTCCTTCCCTTTGCATTAAACCTGGCTGACATTAGTCTTGAGGAAACTGGCTCCCATCCCAACAAAGCCTTTGATGCCTCTCTTGATAGTAGAAGTGCTACTCCCTGTGTGTGATCGTGATCTAGATCTTCATTTCCAGAATATATAATGCTTTCTCCACTTGTAAGATTGTTTAGACCGCTTCCATTCCATCGTGGCCTAGAACCTTGATTTTGTACTTTCTCATTTCAATTGCCACTTCGTTTATTCTGCCACTATCGTATAGGGTTCTGATGTTCCAGGTCCCTATCCTGGTTGAGGTCTTGGTCGTCAGAAGGTTTGTCGGTGTGCTAGCTTCCAGACGGCTTTCACTAGTACACGTCATAAACTCTTCCATAGAGGAACCTTCCTGGCCAAGTTCTAGTTGGTTTGGTGTGTTTACGGTTTCTGTAGCAATAGTTTAGTGATGTGAGGTTGCTAGCCTTACGATCACCCCTCCTCCTTTACCCGGGCTTGGGACCGGCAAGATACCCCTATAAGGTGTACCCAGGAACTTGGGCTTTTTATCCCATGCTAGAAACCCGCCATCCATCCGTAGACTACAATGGGTGGGCACTAACTAAATAAAACTATATATACCTCCTGTTTATTTCATTGATGTTATCGATACCGCAGAAGAGCCACAAGTTGTAATCACCTCACAGATACGCCTCTCCCGCACTCCTAAAAATAGACATGACCGACTTCTCTGAATCCTCAGTGTTGACAATGGAATTTGGCCAGACAAATTATGTCCCAATGACATATTGACCCATTCACAATTGTGTTTCTATTAATTGTTCTGGCCAGCCTTCACCATGAATAGTCTCAGTGGGGGTGCTGCATGTACTAACTCGTTCCCCTGACTCTGTCGGACCACGGCTACCGGCTACGCTATTCCGCCTCAACCCGAAACGATCATTTGAGAAAGTGATTAGAATAGCAAAATAAAACTCCCGTGAGTGGAAAATGGCGGAGGTTGCCGGTTTACTCGATTTTCGGCCATGCTTTCTAGTCCATACGCACGGAGTGCCAGATATATCGGAAATAGTAATGCTTTACATAGACATTGACTTGGACTTCCAGACAAAACGGTTGTTCAGGCTTACAAGCCTAGAGCTCGAAGAGCCTTCGGTACAGCTCTTTTCAAACGGCTATGTCGGTTTCAACCATTTCTCTTGTTCCCACAAGTATGGCAGTCGTAGCCAAACGTACTTAGGTCCTCTAGGGTGGGCAGGGCCAGCTCCAACTTCTTGAACTGGAGCATCTGCCACGTCCGATATATATAAAAAATTACATTTTAAATTACGAAAAGATGGTGTGGAGGTCTACTGGAAGTGCTGCGTGCAGTTGGTCAGCTTTCTTCCCAGAGAAGGTGGTATGGAGGTCTGTTGGAAGTTCTGCGTGCAGTTGGTCAGCTTGGCGGGCAGATCTTCAAAAAGGCCTTGAGATTGAAATAGTCTCTGTGAGGGGATTAGTTATCTCTATAGGCTTTTAAAGTTACTACACCAATAGTCTCTGACAGGAGATTAGTTATCTCTATAGGCCTTTAAAGTGGCTACACGAATTGATGGAAACCACTATGTAAAGGCCAAAAGATTTTTACACCAGAGAAAATTTCAGGTTGAGGAAAGTTTATGGAAGTCAACTAGGAAAAAAACGTATTCAGGTTCAAAACTCATTGATAGGGTTAAGGTTAGTACTTTTTTATCAGTTTCAATATTCCCCTCACTCAAGAGTCTTTCTTTAATATCTAGAAAATAAGAAAAAAGCAATGTTTATAAAAAACTGTGTGACTATCTTCTATCGCACCGTGCGCACCATCATTCTTTTGCACCGTGCACACCACTCAGCTCCATTTTTTCGCACAGTGCGCACCACCGTTCTTTCGCACCACTCACCTCCGTTCTTTCGCACTGTGCGCACCAACATTCTTTTCAACCAATAACCTCCATTCTTTCGCACCGTTCTTACGCACCACTAACCTCTGTTATTTCGCACCGTGCGCACCATTATTCTTTCACACCGAGCGTACCACTATTCTTTTCCACCGTGCGCAACACCATTCTTTCGCAGCATGCGCACCACCATTCTTTCGCACCGTGCGCACAAACATTCTTTCGCACCGTGCGCACCACCATTTTTTCGTACCGTACGCACAACCATTCTTTTGCATCCTGCGCAACACCGTTCTTTCCCACCCTACGCACCACCGTTCTTGCGCACCACTCACCACGTTCATTCGCACTACTCACCTCCGTTCTTTCGCACCGTGCGCAACGCCATTCTTTCGCACCGTGCGCAACGCCATTCTTTCGTACCGTGCGCACCATTCTTTCGCATCGTGCGCACCACCATACTTTCGCACCGTGCGCACCACCGTTCTTTCGCACCACTCACCTCCGTTCTTTTGCACCATGCGCACCATGATTCTTTCACAACGTGCGTACCACTATTCTTTTGCACCGTGCGCAACACCATTCTTTCGCACCGTGCGCACCGAGATTCTTTCGTACCGTGCGCACAACCATTCTTTCGCACCGTGCGCATCGCTCACCTCCATTCTTTCGCACCTTACGCACCAACGTTCTTTCGCAACACTCACCTCCGTTCTTTCCAACAGTGTGCACCACCATTATTTTGCACTGTGCACACCCTCATTATTTTGAACCAATCACCTCCATTCTTTCGCACCGTGCGCAGCACCATTCTTTCGCACCGTGCGCACAATCATTCTTTCGCATCGTGAGCACCACCCTTCTTTCGCATCTTGCGAAACACCGTTCTTGCGCACAACCATTCTTTCGCACCTCTATTCTTTCGCACTACTAAACTCCGTTCTTTCGCATCGTGCGCACCACCATTCTTTCGCACCGTGCGCACCACCATTCTTTTGCACCACTAACCTCCGTTCTTTTGCACCACTAACCTCCGTTCTTTCGCACCGTGCGCACCACTATTCTTTCGCACCGTGCGCACCACCTTTTTTTTGCATCACTAATCTCCATTCTTTCGCACCGTTTTTTCGCACCACTAACCTTTGTTATTTCATACCGTGCGCACCATCATTATTTCCCACCGTGCGCACCACCATTCTTTCGCACCGTGCGCACAATCCTTCTTTCGCATCGTGCGCACCACCATACTTTCGCACCGTGCGCACCACCGTTCTTTCGCACCACTCAACTCCGTTCTTTCGCACCGTGCGCACAAACATTCTTTCGCACCGTACGCACTACCATTTTTTCGCATCGTGCGCACCACCATTCTTTCGCACCGTTCACACCACCCTTCTTTCGCACCGTGCGCACCACCATTCTTTCGCACCGTGCGCACCACCGTTCTTTCGCAACGCGCGCACCACGTTCTTTCGCACCGTGCGCACCACCGTTCTTTCGCACCAAGCGCACCACCGTTCTTTCGCACCGTGCGCACCACCCGAACTGCGCGCAACGTTCTTTCGCATCGTGCGCACCACCGTTCTTTCGCACCGTGCGCACCACCGTTCTTTCGCACTGCGCGCAACACCGTTCTTTTGCACCAATCACCACCGTTCTTTCGCACCACTCACCTCCGTTCTTTCGCACCACTCACCTCCGTTTTTTCGCACCGTGCGCAACATGATTCTTTCACAACGTGCGTACCACTATTCTTTTGCACCGTGCGCAACACCATTCTTTCGCATCGTGCGCAACACCATTCTTTTGCACCGTGCACACCACTTATCTCCGTTCTTTCGCACTGTGCGCACCACCATTCTTTCGCACCGTGCGCACCACCGTTCTTTCGCACCACTCACCTCCGTTCTTTTGCACCGTGCGCACCACCATTCTTTCGCACCGTGTGCACCATCATTCTCTCTCCCTTTTAATTATCTTTTAAATATTAATTTTAATTATCTTCCATGAAATATATTATATTAAAGATCTGTCTTAATTAGGTTAAATTATTATGGATATACCAGATACAAAGATTTTTATTATTATTTATATTTATTTTTATTAATGAAAAATTACTCTGCCCTACTCTGGATTCGTACTCGTGACCCCGAGATAGACAAGAAGATTGATTGAGAGACAAACGATGTAACCACTAAACCACACATCCATGTAAGAAATAGTAGAACGGAAAGTTAAGAAGAGACGGCCTTTGACTCAACTTGATAATGAACAGGTGATCGGCTACGACAAAAAGTTTTTCACATTTATTAAAATCAATTTATTTTGTCTTTTAAGTTATTACAAACATTACCATTCTATGAAAAGTAA
>JADKLZ010083179.1:0-11230 GCA_021533235.1 Biomphalaria straminea
ACCATGCAACTTCTTCCCCAACGAGTCCACAGGCAACTGCTCCTTCACCAACAAGTTTATTCCTCCTTTTACTTGCGACTCAATTTGATCAATTTGGTCTATTTGGCCTTCTACTTGTGACACCATTTCATCTATCTTGTTCCCCATCCTGTTCATTCGTTTACACATTGCATCAACACCTTCATGCATCTTGCTCACGAGCTCATAAATATCCGGTTCTATTTCAAACAAGTAAGCATCCGGATCTTCTTCTTCATCTACCAAGGCTTGCCGGAGACGAGCTGTAAGCACCTCCTTGGTACCACCACTTAGCAGATATCGGCTACGGAGTTCCTGCCTAAGTTCTCTAACTGAGAGTTGGTCTAATAGTTTGAACGATGCCATTGTGATCAAGTCCTACCTCCTCTCGTTGAGTTGCCTATAAATCCTCACTACTGACACCATTGTTATAATATAAGAGACAAGGCCAACTCAACGAGACATATATTTATTGATAAGACATCACAAGTACACAAATAACATCTTCATTATACTACAGTGTCTCTATTTCCACTTCTAGCCTTGGGCGGAAATCGTTACTCTCTTGTAAACATCTTGTTATAGTCCGTTCACTAGAGGTGCGCTAGCCAGACTTTAGGTGCGCATGGCGAGGTCGTAACAATATATATATACTAGTTGACCGGCGGCATAGCATATGCCGCTATTTACCAGGTCCGGCGACCGCAGTGGGGCCCGCATTTCATAGGACACGCAATTTTATAGGACCCGCTCTAATTTAAAGTGTAAAAATTATTAAATTAAGCCATTTTATTACTTACAACAGATTCCCCGCGCCATCCTGTCGATTTAACATCCCTATAATTATTTGTCTGTTAAGCTATTGCTTTAAAAGAAATCAAACACATTTTTAACAAAATATAGTCATTTATAACGCTGTTAACCATCAAGCTGTAAGGGAAATAAGTCTTTGGCATATGGTTGAACACAATCTGCAATTACAAACTGAAAAGATAAAATATAATTTTTAAAAATTCGAAGAACAAAACTCCACTTGTCTCTCTAACCTTGCTAATGCTTTTTTTTCCCACCACAATTGTTCACAAATACTCGTATTAAAAGTCTTTTGCAAGTCAATGGATTTTTTTCTACAGAATTATAGAGTATTTGCGCACCAGAGAACTTTTCTCTTTGACTATTAAATACATAAATAATTCGAGTTTTAAATATGGTTCTAATTTTTCGCATTATAAAATAAGTAAAGCGAATGCGTTAAAAAAATTATTAATGGAGCTAAAAATAGATTACTTGTTGTTGTTGCATTGTGTTGCACGTTTGACCTATTTACTTTGAGAAATAATATATAGATTGGGGGTTGGGGTAACGACCTAATTGTCTACAGAAATTTTAATTTGGCCTAAAATTTGTCGTAAATCATAATTAATTATTCTAAAAAAATACAATGTAGTCGAAGAAAACTATTTATTACAACCATATATTTTTATTCACAGATGATCTTCAAAAGCCAAAGCAGAAATGAGAAGCTAAATTATAAAAGAAATTTGATTATATTGCATTAGGCACTTTTTGACTATAGCATACTTTATTTTCCACATTTCCATATTCCTAATATATTAAAAAGAACAGAAAATAAAGCATAATACAATAGTTTTTGTTGTTGTTGTTGTTGCTGTTTTTTTAAGACTTAATAAAAATGAGACTTTGAAGGAATGCTGGAAAGAGGAACATGAAAGAAATTTTGACATAGAAAGAGAATGATTAGAGTGCGCAAGAAAGAGAGAATGTTAGGGAAGAGAACGATCAAGAGTGAACTAGAAAGAGAGAAAGTGAGATAGAGAAAGAATTGAATTAGAGATGTAATCGAACCCTTTTTTAATTCAGATTCGGTTCGGTCAGATTTACGTTTGGCTTGGTTCGGTTCAAAGACGATTTTAATTCGGGTTCGGTTTGGTCAAATCAAAAGTTTGGGTTTGGGTTCCTTTAAATTTTATGAAATTGGGTAATAGAACTCTAGTATCTTGTGTCAGCGTATATGTGGAAGCCTGTTGTATCCAGGGAAAGGATTTAATGGAGGCCTATAGTATCGATGGGCTAGATTTATTGGGGGCCTATACTATCAAAGGGAAGAATTTAGTTGAGCTGTATAGTATCAAGGTGCATCATTTAGTGCAGTATTCCTGATAATACTTTTTGTTGAAGCCTCTGGTCTCTAGACTTCAGCATTGTGCACGTAATAATATAAATAGATCTCTATGTCATGTTTGTGAAGTGGAGAGTAGTCTCCTTAATCAAATTTTTTACTCCTAATTGACGATACCAACGTTGATTTGACCCCATTAAATTAAATTAATGTTTTTTTAAACTTTAATATGTGCTATAGAAAAAGAGCATGAGTTCTTTTTTTAAAAATTATATACCTAATAAAACATTTCTTTATTACAAACTAAAAAAAAATATAAAAGTTTAATCATAAGAGGGTAGTGAAACACAAATGAGCGAATGTAATAATTTAATTGGAACGTGGGAAATAAGTACGCAGAGAAAGAGTTAAGAGATTTAGGATAGGAGGTGTCTATTAGCGTCTACATATATGCACAGAATAAACGAGGTGTAGAATGTTGTTTTTTTCTTGATTTTCATATTTCAACCTCAAGCCAATACATTTAGGAACCAAACAATCATCATATCCTATACTCTTCAGCGAGCAATTTTTGTATATATATATATCCTATACTCTTAAGCGAGCAATTCTTGTATATATATATATATATTTATTTATTTATAAATTTTATTTCGAAAACGGCTCTAACGATTTTCTTTAAACTTTCAAGGTATGTGCGTGTTAGTGAGAAAAAAATTCTGAACTCATTGGCCACATCGGGAAAACTCGAGTTCGACCGTTATTTCGATATGAAAATGTCTCAATTTAATTTTGGTCACAATAATTTATGAATGAAATGGAAAATTTATGAATGAAAGTTTTCCATGACGTAAACGGGAAAAACGCTGCTTACGTCACTAGGCTTACCTTACTACAATGCAAACAAGAACGAGTTTTAAAGTATCAATGGACCTAATTAAACATTTGCGCACCATCTTATTGAAGATTGATTTATTATAGAACTATGGAAGGAAAGTAATGAAATTAAATGTACCGATGTATGATTAGTTATTGCGTTTTAAGTGCTTAATAAATTGTTTACGCTTTAATTGCGTAGAGCGGTGTAGATTCCTCATTAATCTTCGGATTTGATGTCAAGCTTTATTATAATTATAATTTTGCTGGTAAAATTATGACCTTGTGTTCATGCTTCAGTGTCTAATGTCCCGTACCAAAACAAAGGAAATGGTGATTACACAGCTGCTCTACTGCTCCTTACTTTCTCACACTGAACAAGATATCTAAACTTGGGGTTACCGTAAGGGCGTGGTGACGAAAGGCCCAGGAGATATATGAATGGAGGGATGTGTAAGAGCAGGCCATATCTTTCCATGGGATGTAGCACCAGTAGCAGTAGTATATTACCTTTCTTAGTAAAAATTTTTTAACCGAGCAAGGCTCGGCCACCTGATATTTGACTTAAAATGTTTAATCACTTTACGCGGTCGTCATGGTTAAGCGCTTGGCTTCCGAACCTGAGGTCCTGGGTTCAAATCCCGGTGAAGACTGGGATTTTGAATTTCGTGATTTTTAGGGCGCCTCTGAGTCCACCTAACTCTAATGGGTACCTGACTTTAGTTGGAGAAAGTAAAGTGCTGTTTTTGGCAGACTTCAAGAGCAAGTGTGGCAATGGAGAGGACTCAGTCTAACCACAAAACTGAAAGTCTACAGTGCTGTAGTTCTCCCGTCACTCCTATATGCATCAGAGTCATGGACCTTATACTCCCGCCACACCAAAAAACTAAACTCCTTCCACCTACGCTGTTTAAGGTGTATCCATAAGGTGCGTTGGTCTGACCACATACCAGACACAGAAATTTTAAAGCTGTCCAACATGCACAGTATTAATGCGACAGTAAAAAGGTCCCAAATACGATGGGCGGGTCATGTAGTCCGTATGCCAGAAAATCGCATTCCCAAGCGACTTCTGTATGGAGAGTTATGCACAGGAAAGCGCTCCCAAGGCGGTCAATACAAACGCTACAAAGACACCCTTAAGAGCTCCCTCAAGGAATGCGGAATCGACACTCATGGCTGGGAAGCACTAGCTCAAGATCGCTCCGCATGGCGAGAAGCTGTGAGTCTCGGAGTCTCAAGTTTTGAAGCAAGAAGAGTGGCCAGTGCGATAGAGCGCCGAACCTACAGAAAGCAGAGAGAAAAAGCAGGCCCTCCTGCAACTGACAAAAGTCACCCATGCCACATATGCGGCCGGCTTTTCAAAGCGAAGATTAAACTATACAGCCATCTTCGAGTCCATAGGAATTGAGAAATGTGCTCATCTTCGAACACGAAGGAGGAGCTATATATATATATATATATATATATATATATACTAGATGTCTTTAAATATTCCTAAATTAAGTTTGTGTACATCAACATTTCTACAAGGACTTCGAGATTTTTCAATAAACAAGTCGTTTTTTAGCGGCCCCCGAAAGGGGAAAAGACGCTATTAGTTTTGTGTGACCTGTCTGTCCGTCTGTCTGTCTTTCTGTCTGTCCGTCCGTCCCGTTTAGTGCTCAAAAAGTAGAATAGATAATGAAAATCTGACAACATAGATCATACAAAGTCCTGATGCAACGGCTACTTTTTTTTTTCTAAAAGCTCAAAATCTAATTTTTAAAAATCATTTATGCAAGCAGTTTTTTACAGAGAAAATCCTAATTAAAATGCATTATAAATCAGACCTAATTTAAGACAATTAATAATGTTATAAATTGCATATTTCCCTTTTTCTTTAAAGTGTGCTACAGTAATACGGAGAAATCGAATTAACGAATCAATTATATTACATCAGTCGATCCAGATTCACATCCAACTTAACTTTCACATACTCTGTCCTGCACCTATCCTTTGATCTGCTGGACACATAGGGCACTACATAAGATCTGCATTCTTGTCCGTCATTTGTCTTTGATATAATTTCATTCGGATGTTCTTTCTGAAAATATTGAAACCTGTCTAGGTGGATCACTTCGGGGGCCGATTTTAACTGTCTTTGTAACCTTGTTATATATATATATATATATATATATTTAAACATTTTACATTACACAATGTGTTGCCTCAACAGTCGGTACAGTTAATTCTGGCCAACTGCTCTGTAGTGTTGTGTGCCTATTCGCGGTGTTGAATCCAGCAAATGCAGTATACAGGAGGTTAACTGTCATAACTCAAGACACCAACGAAGGCCGAACAAGCAATAGAGCAAGTCGACAATCGATTCAACTATAAAACATGTTTAATAATCAAGAATGGATCCGTCGTTGTCTTTATGTACTTGCCGTCCTCAGTAATAATAATAAGCATTTTGCTATTATGGTCTACTAAAATCTTTCTAATTTTATTATGTAGGTATCCGTCATTTCGTAACTAATTAAAACTTATCACTTAATTATTCCCGAAATAAATCTACGCTTTCATCATGTCAAATTGTAGGAATGAAGAACGAAATTTAATGTCGTTTTTTTAATGTTTCTTTTACTTATTTACACAATCACTTTTTAAATATAATATATTTAAAAATCTTGAGTAAAGCTTACTGCCACTATACAGTCTTTTAATGTCAATTTGGCCCTTATTTTACTATGCTTTTTGAAGAAAACAGTTTCAGTCTGTTATGTTAAACATATTATGTAAGATCTACACATTCGATAACGATTTCCTTTCTTTGGAATAATTTAAACTAGTCGACCGGCGGCATAGCATATGCCGCTATTTTCCAGGGCAGGCCTTAGGCACTGCAACATATGCGACCACAGTGGGTCCCGAACTTTCTTTGGACCCGTGCTAATTTTTATGTGTATAAATAATGAAATTGAACCATTTTATAAAGCATAACAGATTTCCCGCGGCCTCTTGATTTACCAGGAGCCCCCTGGAAATCTCCTGAAATGGTATTAAATGCTATGCCGCCGGTCGAAAAAGTCCTGGAAATTTCCGGACATTATTAAAATCTTTTTAAAGTAAAAAAAAATGCTATGCTATTTTGTGAATGAAAATAGTGCGGATTTGGATATATTATTTCCCATTCACAACATGCTCCAAAACCTTCCGACTCAAGCCATATCTCAACGCGCATTTAAAAACACACTCCAGTGAACTAACGCATTCCGCAGAGGTCTTTAAATACACCATTTATTCAAAAACCTTCCGACTCAAGCCATATCTCAACGCGCATTTAAAAACACACTCCAGTGAACTAACGCATTCCGCAGAGGTCTTTAAATACACCATTTATTCAAAAACCTTCCGACTCCAGCCATATCTCAACGCGCATTTAAAAACACACGTGGACTATTCGCAGAGTGATCTTCCCCTTACTTATTTCTCTTTTGAACCTTTGAACTTTGAGGATAAGAGAATTATATAAACCACATTCATTCACAAAATAGCGGATTGGGATGCACCAATCTCTTCCGGCTTCCACTTTTTTAACCTCCCTTCCATTCGCTACACAAATTCATAAGAGAGTTTTATGAAACAAAAATTTGTGCATTACAATTGTGTGTACATTATTTTATGTCAATAAATTGTGTTTAATCTCTAAGACTGAGGATCATGCAATTTTTATTTTTTTTTTCATAATTTAGAAATCATAATTCAATAGTAGATATATATACATGTGTCTTCAAGTTACACGAAGTTACTTCCTTTTTCCGGTCTATATTTATTTATGTCTATGCTATTTTGTGAATGAAATAGTGCAGATTGGGTCCATTCACACCGTGGTGCGTACGCCATGGGATCTTCCCTATTTGCTTGCTTGTTGTTGCTTGCATGTTGTTGTTTGACCTCAGACTTAGAGGAATATATATATAGATATGTCTTTGTCTCACTTTTTTGTTTACTATTACACGAGTGAAACAATAGTCTGTTACCTGTTACCTGTTACCTATCCCTTCGTCTGGTGGACCGTTGGGGCACCAAGCAAGATTTGTGGACCATCTTTCTCCATTCCTCTCTATCCTTTGCCCTGTTTAAAACCTCTTTCAATGGTAGGCCTGTCCATTCTTTGATGTTGTCTTCCACCGCTTTTTCTGTCTGCCTCTCCTTCTTTTTCCTGGTACTGTTCCCTGGAGGAAGGTCTTTGCGAGTCCCGAAGATCTTGTTACATGACCATACATTTTGAGCTTTCGTTTCTTCACAGTATTTAGCAGGTCATCATGGGGTCCGATCGCTGCAGTAACCCTGTCTCTAATCTCTTGATTTGTGATGCGGTCTTTAAAGATCATGCCTAGGATCCTTCTGTAGCATCTCATTTCCATTGCTACAATCCTCCTCTCTAGCTCTGCAGTCAGCGTCCAAGACTCACAAGCATATAGAAATGTGGCCATGACCAGGGAGCGCATCAGACTGATTTTGGTGCCAAGGGCTAAGCCTTTGTCTTTCCATATCAACTTTAGTTTAGAAAGGGCCGCTGTGGACTGTGCTATTCGGACCATTAGTTCGGGCTTTGTTCCCTCATCCGAGACAATAGCTCCAAGGTATTTAATCTGCTAACGCTAGTTAGCTTTTCGCCTCCAATACTGATGGCCTTTGTAAAGCCCTGTTGACTATTGGTCATAATTTTTTTTTCTGCATTAATTTGCATACCTTGTCAATGCGCATCACCAGGTCGGCTAGTTCGTCTTCTGTCCCTGCTAGGCCATCAATGTCATCTGCGAAGCGCAAGTTTGTAACTTTTCTTCCTCCAATGCTTACAGTGCCTTCAAATCCTTCGAGAGCATCTTCCATTATTCTTGAAAGAATAATCTGTAAAACTACTTAATAGAATTACCTGATTCGTAGAAGTAGTCCCCATATGCAGTACTTAAACAGTAGATCTCTCAAAACTCCGTGTTTTTGGCTTTTTTTGGATACTAAAATACATTACTATTTGATTATTGAGGCATCGAAAACTTATTAGTCCGACACAATCATAGACCCAAGGAAAGGTCGCCAAACTCTTTCCGTGTTGTTACTATTAATAGTGAATAATTGTAAAAAAAAAATGTGTATTTCTATGAACAAAAAAACCCAGCTTATTTTTAAAATTTTTATTTTTTCTTTCAGAAAATAAAAAAAAGTAGCAGTCTCATCAGAAATTTGAAAGGTTTAAAGTATCGTGATGTTGGATTTTTCTTTTCTTGGTCCCAAGACCTAAACGGGACAGACGTACAGACAGACAGACTACAAAAAACTAAGAGTGGCTACTTCCTTTTAGGGAGCCGCTAAAAATGAAGACAACTACGTCAATATATTCATAAATGTTAACTTTCTATATTTCACGAGATAAGACTTACGGAAATAATACTTAAGGTCATTTGCGGACCACGTTATCTGGTACTCCATAAGACAGGCATGTCAAACTCATTAAGGTATATGGGCCGCATAAGCAACTTACTATAACCTGAGGGGCCGCAGCAAAAAATCAGTTTTAAAACAGCCTAGTTTTATGTAAATTAGAAATAATACAATAGAATACAATAATTAATGGCATACCTGTCCCTTAGCTAAACTTGTAGTACTATTAACTAATTGAAAATTACTATGATTACGCATTATTTTCTTTGTCCTAATGCTTGACATCTTTTCTGGAATATCATTTTATTAATGTCAGGTTGAAGTTTGTTTGTCACTGACGCTTTCATCACAGATTACAAATTTTGATCATATAATCTCGAACGGTGAGGTGTCTTAATAGCCTTTATTATGGAAAAGAACTGCTCACAGAGACCAGTGCATGCTAAAATAGCTAGAATTCTAGCTGCAAATTTCCGCAATCTAACAAACCGTTTAGGGTCAATGACTGTAACATTTTGGCACATCCATTTCAATATTCTTAGATTTCAACTAAGAACCTTTACTTCTATTCTATCAGCTCTAGTTGCACATTTCCAACAGCATTTTCAGAAGCAAATCAGATCGCGTGATCGAGAGGCTAAGCACGCTTGAACTTGGCTTGGCTACCTAGAAGGAGGTTGGAGGTTAGACACCCGACTCGCGCAGAGCGCCTAAAGGCAGCATGGAAAACCAACTTCTAGATGCCCCCAAATGAGATTGGACCAAAGCTCTCCGAGCATGTTATAAGCATGAAAGTAGGCTATATAAAATCTATAATAATAATAATAATTATTAACCAAATTTCGATGCCTACATCCCAAGTCCTCCACCATAAGGTTATACCTGCCCAGAAAGGATGGAGGCCGTGGATTGCAGAACATCTTCAAACTGTGTAAGATGCAAGTATCAAAAATACGATCAAAACTGCACGCCTCCAGCAACGAACTAATTTCCTTCCTACGCAGGTACGACTCCGATGCGACCCCTCTGAACCTACACAATGTTGATGTTAATATCGGACTGGACGACGCAGGGCATGAGATTCGTCAATGGGAAGAAAAAACACTCCACGGAAAATTCCCGGCTTTATTACATGGGGACAACATTAACAAGACCGCTTCCTTAGCGTGGCTCAAAGCAGGTCATCTCTACCCTGAAACTGAAGGCTTTGTTACAGCAATACAGGACAGAGTAATTAGGACAAAAAATTACGAGAAACATATCCTAAAACTCAATATTGTTGACAAATGCCGAAAATGTGGAAATGTTGGTGAGTCAATTGAACACATAATGGCAGGATGTTCAGCCCTATCGGAATCTGCCTACTTAGGTCGCCATAACCAAGTTGCAAAGCTAATACACCAGCACTTGGCTTTGACACACAATTTGATCGGGAAGGATACTCCTCCTTATTACAAATACTCACCACAAGAGGTTCTCGAATCTACTGATTATCTGATGTACTGGGATAGACCTATTTTGACCGACAAAACAGTTGATTTTAATTGCCTTGATCTGCTGCTCATTGATAAAAAGGAAAAAGTCGCTACCATTATCGACATTGCAGTACCACTATCTCACAACTTAAGAAAAACTGAGTTAGAAAAACAACGAAAATATGGGAACCTAGGCTTGGAGATTAAGCGTCTATGGAAGCTTTCTAAAACAACAATATACCCCATTGTCATATCAACCGAGGGGATAATAACAACTGACCTCACAGATACCTTCAAGGCCCTTGGCATTCCCAGGAACATTCTCATTGCCTGTCAGAGGGCGGTACTGCTGCAGACCTGCCACATCACCAGAAAATTCCTCAGTGGAAACTGATAAAGGGACTACAATGAATTTTGTTTCCCTTTAACGAAACTCGACCCTGGCTGCGCCAGAGAAAGAATACTCGTTCTTTTATCATAATAATAATAATAATAATAATGCACTGAAAATGAGCTAATTTAAAATTAGCATCACTCTTATCTTATTTTTGCAAGTAACTTTGCATCAAAACCATTTCATTTCATGGTTGGTGCGCCATACCTTTGTTTGACTAGTTAGCTTTACCAAAGATAAATTGTACTGTATTTTCACCTCCTGTCTTTTCTCAAAAAATCATCCTCGCTTGTCATGCATAGAACAGAACTCAAGTAATTCCTGATATATGTCAAAATTCCTGTTAAAGGCCCTTATGCATATAGCCAACTGTGCTATACCCGTTACGTCAGTTGACTCATAGAGACCCAATGAAAGTAATTCAAAAACAGCTCTGCAGTTCTTTCATTGTTAAAGTAAGCTGACTGACATGCCATTTATTCTATCTGCAACAGTGTCTCTAGTTAACGCTATCTCTTTGAATGCTTTCTCCTTTTTTCTGAATAAATGACTTCACCTTTAACGAAACACTCCTTCATAAAATCACATTTATTAAATGATTTTGAAATGGCTTACAATGAAGTTTGACAAAATGTAGCTTGCTTTCACTGCAGACTTACCCCGTTGTTCAGTTAAACAAATACTATTTTCCCATTCAAGTAGCTTGCCATCTCTTGTTTTCCAGTGTAATAGTTTAACATTATTTTTATAATTTTTTTAGGTGGCCAAGCGGGCCGCATGCAAGATGATCGCGGGCCGCATGCGGCCCCCGAACACCCAGTTTGACATGCCTGCCATAAGAGTTCAATTGAATAATTCCTATACTCTTAAGCGAGCAATTCTTGTATATATATATAT
>JADKLZ010083193.1:0-12204 GCA_021533235.1 Biomphalaria straminea
TAAAAATGAAAGATATTTTTACATCTAGGTGGAAATAGGCATATAGGCCCAGTGGCGTAGGTAAGGATCTGGAGCCCCGGGAGGTTTAACCTCTTTAGGGGGCCCCCCTGCATTTTGACATTCGACATCATGACAAGAGATAATGGCGCAATATTTAGGCCTAATGTTAAAACAAATTTCGGACACTCATTTGGGGGCCCCCTCAACTTGTTACCCGGGGGATTTTCAAATTTGGATTCCCTCTCTCCCACCCTAACCACGCCACTGTAGGCCCTATATGCAACTCCGTCTTATAGATCTAACGTCCCTTTAATGTAAGAAATTAGCCTTTAACATCCCGATTAGTTTTTGTTGTTGTTGTTTTGTTTTTAATAGTATTAAAATTATTTGTTTCATTTGTTTGAGTGATCTGAAAGAGGGCGTGTCAACATTTTATTATCGACATTGTTTTTTTTTTTTTGTTTTTTTTTTCTTATTACGTTTTGAGTGGGGAATCGGCCCAATCGGGGCAACTTAACAAAGTGAAACACATTTAGGTTGACAACCAAAAGGCAAAGCGTATTGTTTAAACAGAATAATATCGGGACTTCCCGCAGAGCATTACGTTATCAAAGCGTATCTGAGTTACTCTAAATGTCGGTAGTCAACATAAAGTGCACGATAAATAGAGATGCATATATTTATTTTTGACGATGTTGAGGTAAGCGTGATTAATTGTGTATGTATATTATGTGTTAAATTACTTAAGTTGTTTGCTTTAATTTTAATAGTTATCAATCACCAGAATTTAAAACACATTTTTAAGTCTTAAAAAAATAAGAGCACAAATGTTGAGGCAATAAAGAAAGTATTTTCCCCCCTAATATCTAACAAAAAATTAACCAGTGTAGTTTAGCAAGTTCAGTGCGCCTCGACTCAATCTCTTTAGAGAAAAGAATGCTGGGAAACGGTTTCCTCGCTGTCACGTTGGTACTCATCAAGCACACCCCGAAACAGAATCTCAATGGTCATTGGGCCTAACGATGTCCTGCTGACCAATGTAAAACAAAAATGTAAATTTAACTTTATGACCGTATCACAGGGTCCTCAAGGCTCGTAAATAAGTTTGTCCAGGATGCATCAAGGAATAAAATACGCCTCATTTCATTCTATCTAGAACCAGTGAAATCTGCCCATGTGGAGTGTCACCAGAGAATGCCGACCACGTCCTCCAAAACTGGTCTCTTTACCAAGAGGCCCGTATAAGATACTTGCCGCAAAACACCCCAATAGAAAGAAAACTATTTGGAGACCTCACTGATTTGGAAACCACTGGTCTAGTCATCTGAACACTCCAACATAACGATAAGAACCAAGAATAAGATTCTATCTACAAAAGTATGCACGTTAACTTGTAAAAAAAAAAAAAAACGAACGAATGTTGCTTTTCGAGGATAGGATATTTTTAGATTAAGTACTTGGTAAGCGAGTCATGAAGGCCACGGGCATCGACTAAAGTATGTGGGAGGAGATAGCCCAAGACCGAACAGCATGGAGACTGTACGTGCTGGTACGAACTTTGATGAATGCAAAAGAAATGAAATGAAGCTGCATCGGTCAAGAGAAAGAAAATAAAAGCTGCCCTGCTGTCAGCCAGCCCTAAAACTGAGGAATATAAATGCACGAACTGTGGCAAACTATGACGGTCTAGAATTGGCTTGATCAACCAGCCACTCCAGATTCTGCCCGTCTCAAGACGTAACCAAAGCTAGTGACTCACCTGGGCGCATCCATTGTCTTCCGAGACAGAAGGAGCATATATATATATATATATATACTTTGTAAATAAGGACTAATGTGACATCATTGGGCCACCACGCAGCATGCTCATAAGGCAAGCGATTCACAATCATCGATGCGTGTTCTGAACGGTAATGGTCTACTGGGTCTTTATGGATTGAAAATTTGAAAAAATTTGACTGGAATTGTAATTTTTCAATTTAGTAATATATTATGCTGGCCTATTTTAGACCAGTTTTTACTGTGCATTTTATGAAACTAATTTATTAATAATAGTTGCATTTTTTAAAAACACGATTAAATGATAGTAATAAAAGTTTGTTATTTTTAAAGCGTTTTTTTTGTCAGTGCCTGCGTCGGCTGTTCTTTTGATGTCCCCCTCCCTTAAAAATTAACATAATAATAATTTTAATAATAATTTTATTTATAAAGCGCTGTTAACAAACAAAATGTAGGCTCAAGGAGCTGTAAAAACATTACAAACATAAACATGAGCCATGACAAACTAATCTAAAAGAGTTCTAAACAGATAGGTCTTGATGTTCTTCTTAAAAGTGGTGTAGCAAGTTGTCTGTCTGAGATCAATGGGGAGTGAGTTCCAAACCTTTGGTCCGTGAACTGAAAAAGCCCGCTGACCGTAGCTTTTGAGGGAAAAACGTGGCACCACTAAAAGCGTTGAGTCCATTGAGCGTAGGGCTCTCTGTGGGACATATGGAGTAGGCTAATATAGGCTAATCTGTAAAAAAAAAAAAAGATCAATTTAAACCAAAAATAAAATGTAAGTGTGTTGAAGCTGGCAGCTAAAAAATGTCTTTAATATTTTCAGTTCGTGTGCCCACTACAGCCACTATAGCGGCTCTTAGTATAGGCCTACATGCTAGCTAAAAATAGAACTAGATATTTTACAATGGTGATTTTCTTGTCAATCATCTATGTTGAGCTTACCATACAGATTGCCATTAGCTGACCATGTTTAGAAAATAATATGGTCTTCTCATGTCTATAATGAATAGGCTTCTTTAGGTCTATTTACAAAGAATAGTTTGCAATCACACAATAATTTCATTGTTTCATTTTTTTGTAAAAATACAGCACAGACGTCGCAGACGCAAGCTGAAAGCTAGAAAAAGACGACTCAACAGACCGTGGATTCGTTTACCGCAACGCATGTATGTAGTCTACGAATGGTACAGAAGATGTCGTAGATATATCGCCATGAGGGTTGTCAGACAGTCAGAGCGTCAGAGACAAGAGGGGCGGTTTCACGAATGGTTCCAAAGAGTTGAGAGCCTCTTGAAAATACTCTTTACGATCGGGATCTACATCATGATCGGAGTCACCATGTGGTTTTGGTGTTCTGACATTTTACCTTCAACCAACACAATTACATTAACTAAAAACCTGATTATAGATAGCTTTCTTTTATTCTTTGGGGAGATTTAAGTGGTTAATGTAAAAATGTGTCGACTAATCATGAACAACATGCACAACCATTGTAGACAATAATGAACAATAATGTTAATTGGAAACTATGTCTTATGTTGATGTATAGCTAATGTGTTGCTCATTGATTTAATAAGACTCGTATGTCGTTCAAAGCTGCGTTTATTAATAGGCAATGTGTATCATGTCAACTGCTTCTCAATGTTTTAGTTGGTAAAGGCGGTTGGTAGATTGCTGGTCACCAGGCAACCTTATAAACAGTGGCGTAGCTAGGGTATAGAGAGCGGGGTCCAAATTCGATACTTCCTTTGGCCCCCACTTTAGGGGGACCTCAAATGAATGTCCTATTTTTTTTTTTTACATTTAACATTACGCCACTGCCATGCAATCTTGCTATTCAAGTGTAGTTACAAGTACCAGACAGCATGGGTCTAGAATTCTAGTGCATTTGTTACATAGAAAGCACATGAATGCATATGAATTGAGATTTGTCACTGTACATTATCTTGTCCATAATAAAATGTTTAAAAAAATGTTTTACATGTTTCGGAAATTCCTTCAGAGTTGAAGATATTTATTTCCTAGTCCAAACCTCCCGCAGGACGACGGGGGATGGGAGCGGGCAGCATAATAAAACTGTATTAGTCATTAAAAAAGAGTCTTAATGATTTTTTTTTAATTCACTTATATACTGTACCAATTGGAATTTAGACTTATAAATTTTTAAACTTATCATGTCATGATGTCGAATGTCAAAATCCAGGGGCCCCTAAAATGGTCAAGCCCCCCGCGCAAAAAAAAAAAAACCCTAGATACGCCACTGCTTAAAAGCTTATCTGACAAAAAAAATAGTTGATTCTTTTTTTTTATTTGGATTGTTTTGATTTCTAAATTTGAAGATTTTGCAACTTCAATTGATTTTTTTTCATCATATATCTACTTGGATTATCTAGATGGGAGGAGCACAGACCAGCCAAGTTTAGTTTTATCTGTTGCGAACGGCTTACGGCTGCTTTATTTAGTTTCCCGCCTCTATTATTTTGCCCAGTTAAGAGTTAAGGCCATATAGATCTAAGTGAACTCAGAAATGTCGTCCCATATTCTCGGATACCTGGACAGCTTCAGAATCAGAACTACCGTATTTGTGGGTTAAAGGACCTAATTCACCAATCTTTAACAGACAACATTTAGCCACGTGATAATATTGATAAAACAATGAAAAAAAAAAACACGTATCGCGTGACAGCCTTTATGGATTACGTAATTTGTATAGAAGATATAGAGAACCACGTGGCTAAATGTTTGTTTACGATTGGTAAATGAGGTCCATTCTAGTACACTCCTTAGGCAATAGTAAATTCTTGTTTCTATCATTTTCTCTGCACGCTTAGAGTTACTTTCCTGTTTCATGGCAATGCTGAATTCTTACTATTTGATACAAGGGCAAGCTACTTCCAACGGTAGGCCTACATAAACAAATGTACTTCGAATTCATTGAGCTCCTCAACATCTTTATAGCCACATATTAGGATGTGCAATTAAAGTTTTAAGACCATACACGCAACTCTCATCTTTCCTTCGGCAACTTCACAATTACCGAGATTCCAGAACACTTAAAGATTTGCATAACTGCGTAAATTGTGTTGTAAAAAATGAGCAACATGGCGATAGATAGCCTACCCATACATGACCGAAGTTTAAACTAAAGGTTCAGTCTATAATAGTTCATTGTGTTTACATTCTTTTATACTGATTTTAATAGTTTATTGTGTCTACATTCTTTTATACTGAATCTCACTGATTATAATATATAATAGTTCATTGTGTTTAATTTATACTGATTCTAACAGTTTGCGTTAATATTTAATACTAGTCGACCTGCGGCATAGCATACGCCGCTATTTTCCAGGGCAGGCCTTAGGCACTGCAACATATGCGACCACCACAGTGGGTCCCGCACTTTCTTTGGACCCGTGCTACATTTTAGGTGTATAAATTATTAAATTGAACCATTTTATAACATATAACAGATTTCCCGCGGCCTCTTGACGACCGGCGGCATAGCATACGCCGCTATTTTCCAGGGCAGGCCTTAAGCACTGCAAAATATGCGACCGCAGTGGGTCCCGCACTTTCATTGGACCTATTCCTTTTTCCAGTCTATATTTATTTATGTCTATGGACCCGTGCTAATTTTTAGGTGTATAAATTATTAAATTAAACCATTTTATAGCATATAACAGATTTCCCGTGGCCTCTTGGACTTGATTTACCAGAAGCCCCTGGAAATCTCATGAAATGTTATTAAATATAGGCCTACGAAAAAGTCCTGGAAATCTCCGGAAATTATTAAATGTCGATCTAGATTAGTTTCAAGAGTCTTACGACACAATAGGCCTATAATCTCTTCCGGCTTCCACTTTTTTAACCTCCCTTCCATTCACTACACAAATTCATAAGAGAGAGTTTTATGAAACAAATATTTGTGCATTGTACTTCATTTTATGTCTAGAATCTATGTCTTTAAATTGTGTTTAATCTCTAAGACTGAGGATCATGCAATTTTTTTTTTCATAATTTAGAAATCATAATTCAATAGTAGATATATATACATATATATAGATACATATATACATATATGTATATTTATATACATGTGTTTTCAAGTTACAGGAAGTTACTTCCTTTTTCCGGTCTATATTTATTTATGTCTATGCTATTTTGTGAATGAAATAGTGAGGATTGGGTCCATTAACACCGTGGTGCGTTCGCCATGGGATCTTCCCTATTTGCTTGCTTGTTGTTGCTTGCTTGCATGTTGTTGTTTGACCTCAGACTTAGAGGAATATATATATAGATTTTATGCCGATTGTTTAATTAAACACACTTGTTTTTGTTTTGTTTTTTTATTTTTATTACCTTTACATTTTTTTTTTCAATTTTCAAAAGTTTTGTAGTAAGCTAGTTTTCTTTAAGTTTAAAAGATTTTTCGATTAATTTATGAAGAAATCATTTTTACTTTTTAAACATTATAATGTACAAGAGGGAAAAAAAGAGAAAGCGATATTAAGAAGTGTGGGGGTGGTGTTATTGAATATAAAGAGAAATGTGAGAGATTGAAAAAAAAAAAAAAGATTGGGTGGGAGCGATTTGAAAGAAACAGAAACAATAAACAATGTCAAGGGCACTAAATCGAACAATTACTGTTGCCGAACTGTTAATAAGCGAAAGTGCTTAGAATTTTTATTCTACAGTGTTAAAAGTGGAAAGAAAATTATGATATGCTCATAGACATAAATATTAAATATATATTTCTATGGATATGCTTTTAAAAATGCATAAGTATTTTCTTACTTCTGAAAGATAAAGAAAATCACGTGGCTAAAAGTTGTTTGTTTACAGGTCAATGGGGGTCCATTCGTTACGCCGAATATGTCTTACCAGCTGTGTATAGACTTGCCTACATTTATCATTGTTAATAATAAAAATATTATTATAGTGTTTGCTATCATCAATATTTCTTCTCTCTTTCTGAACTCATTTTCTAATCACAATTTATCAGCATTTAGATTGACTACCCAACACTTTTCCTAACTCTTCTTCCAAAGAAAACAACAACATACATTCTACTCTGGCCACTTCCTGTTCAATTTTTTTTAACTTCTTCTGTCATCAAAGCAATCAGATCAAAGCAATCAGTATTAAAAAGCCTTCCACATTCAAAGTTTATAACTAATAAATATATTTTCCTCCCCTGCCTTTGGTTCACCTGCTTTTTGGTTGTCATAAAAAGTGCATTCAATATTTTTCAATACACAAATAACTATATCAAGTTTCAATGTTGAATGAATTTGAATGAATATTATATAATATATGAAATTGATTTTCTCTCGTTATAGGAGAGTACTCATTATTAATTTGATCATATTCAATATTTTCACTGTATTTTTAACATTTCCAGAGTTTTATTATAGATCTATGCTTTATTATTTACAAGTCTTCCAATGCACAAATAAATATTGAATATTGAGTTAGCTATTTTTTAATATATTTAGCTGATTTTTGGTCGTGATAGTTTCGTTCTTTTTTAAAATTATGTTTTGCAGCAGGGTTTTTAAATTAAACTAATTGGATTTTGAACAAACAAATCTAGTTTTTTTTTGTATTTATTAATCATTTTTTTTTTACAATTCCTTATTGTAGAATTGTAGATTATTGTACTTCAATGTTGCCAACATTAATCTAAATGAAAATGTATGTATCTGTAATTTTAACAAAGTGTCAGGTGTTCAATTAAATATTCAATATTTTATTGAATGTTTCTTTCTTTCACATTTATACATAAAAATCAAATAACACAAGGAAAAGATTTTAAAAGATGATCTTTTTTCTTTTATTTAAACATCATTTCAAGTGAATTATAGAATAAAAATAGAATAAATAATTGGATATGTAAACAAAGACAATCTTATTGTTATTTCAAACATATATTATAAATATAATACTTATGTTGGTAGATACCTACTAAGACTAAGAGTGCTAGAATAAAGGCTGTTGTTAATTTGTTGTTAATTTCACTCTTTAAAAATCTGCACTGCAACCAGTTCTAACATAGTGTATTTTCATACTAAATAATTTAAGTTTAATCAATTTAACTATATCACTCACTATTTATAAGTAGATATTTTTATATATATATATTATATATATATTATTTTTGTGCATTAAAATATAGATGTAAATGATTTTCATCTGGACAAAATTTATAGTGAAAGAATTTAAAGTATTTAAATTCTCAACAAAAATTATTCAAAGCTAAAAAGAAAAGACAAAATGTATAGACAGGGAGTTCATTTAACACTACATAAAGATATAACTCTGATAGGACTAATAAATATGCATAAAGATATCTAGCTTGAATTATACATATTTTGTTAAACTCTATTCTATTCTAATATTAGTTATAAAGAGTCAAACTACATTACATGAAAAAAAGTTCGATTTTTTGTTACATTGATATGGAAGTTTTTCTTGAGCTTGTTAGAGCGCTACAGTAATATATCAATATTATTAATATTAATAGCACATTGAAAACCTATTATGCATGTATATATATATATATATAGTTTGTCCATCGTGGTTTGATGATGACCTCTTTTGTCATCCAGGGAGCTGAGGACTTTGCACGCATGTAAATATAGTCAAGAATCATTTTCTTCAGTCATGAGTGTTATAAATTATACAAGGTATTTCTATAGCTCAGAGAAACAATGAAAATGTTGTTAGAATGTAAGTTATAGCTTACAAATAACTTTCCTAAGATTGTTTTGAACATGAACATAAATACTAATGTAGTTTGTCCAATGAAGCTCAATATAACAGGTTTGATTACAATTATTCTCAAACTTTAAAAAAAATAACAGAACTATTTCAAATTAAATTTATACATGCCATACCAAAAATTATAAAATAAATAATTGTGAACAAATGTATTTGGCAAAATTATAAATATATAGATGAGTGCATCTATAGACATTTGTAAACTATTTCAAATTATTTTGGCTCAGAATGGTCAAATAATGTCAAGAATACAATTCCTATAAAGAACAGCTTTACAAAATATCTAATGCATCATAAGTTAGAAATAAAGGTGCCATTTTAGCCTACCAATCAAATAAAGCAAATATACCAACAGTGATACATTAATTAATTAATAGCACAAGAGATAAACAGTTTATAAATTAACATTTTAGAACTGTTTGATAAAACTAGCTTAACATATATCACACTTTTACTTTTATTCTAACAGATCAAAAAAGCAGACTGAAATTTTTCTAAAATGTTTTAAATGTTTCAGATGTTCCTTCAGAGTTGAATATCATCTACTTCTTAGTCCAAATGCAGGAGGATGAGGGATGGGAGTGGGTAGGGTATAAACCCAGGACTAGCAAGACAAACAAACAAACAAAAGTCCAGTGCACATATCACATAACCAGACAGCCATTGTCCTTTTTTTTCTTTCATCCTAATCCCCAAACAAAATAATGTCTTTCTTTTAAAGAAGACCAGTATGACATTACAGAAATGTTTTCCTGCTAAACCCAACTTGTTCTTTGAGCACCTCTAGTCATGATGAGCTAAATACAGTCATAATGTCCAACTTTGTCAAACAAAAACATGTAACTTATACGATTTCTCATCGTGTGATACACGTCTTAATCAATTGACTGCTTATAAATGTAGCAAAAAATAAAAGAGGTCCCATTGTGATGTGGTCAGTCTAAACAGCTGTAAGGTACTGAAAATAACTAGAAAATCTAACATTGAAGACTGTGCTCTATTCTAAGCCTTGTATCAAACTCATTAGACAGAGAGCAGTCAGGCTCAAGTTGGTTGAAATATTGAGTCATCTCTTGCTGTGTTTGTGTTAACCCGTTGGCTTTCATGTGCCATATATCAACAGACAGTACAGGTGTTTTGATCCTCTCTGGATTTCTCACTGAAAATGTCAGACTGACATAGGGAGTAGGCTTGTTATTTTTTTCAAACTCAGGAAGAAAATAGTTATTGAAATCAAAGATTTTCACTTCTGTGCCCCTCTCTAGCTTCTTGTAATGGATCTCTGTGGGTACTGTGTAATAGGGAACTGCTTTGCAGAGCCGTTTGGCAAAAATGTCATCTCCTTTGCAAACAAAAGTTACCCCCCTTTCCATGTGATTTAGTATTTTCTGGATTAATTCCAAGTTATCCTTATTGAAGCCTGGGCAGGTGCCTGCACATGGTAACTCAACAAGTTTGGCATTACTTGGGCCGAACTGCTCTGGAGTTGGGCAGTGTTTAATAGTTTCTCTGCTTATGCTGTTGGGAACATAGCAAAGTTTAAGTGACTCCTCGAAGATCCTCTTGGACACCACAATTTGGTTTAGATATTTGACACTAAGGACAATACGAGGGGCATCTGAGCAATCTAACATATTGTTGAGCATAAGAGGTGGCTTCGATAAGAAGTTTAAAGATGGCCTATCTATGGTTTCTGGTGACTCACAAGAATCATCGCTTATGTTGTCATTAACAAAAGTAGGTATATTTCCAGTGGGAATATTTTCAGTGTCATTGATACCTAACTGGGGACGGGCCCCTACTACATTAACATCATTGATGAGTTGCCCTAAATCCTGATATGGGCAAACCTCTGAGCATAAGCCACTGCCATTTATGTTTCTGGTATCTACTGTGTTTGGTTTGGAACTAGCACAAGGAATGTTGCTGAAATTATTATAAAGGAAATCATGTGAAGTCTGTAGAATAGGGATTTCCTTCAAGACAGGATTTCTTACACAAGTATTCATGGCAGAGGCTGAATATGTAAGTGGTGCAGTAATAGATGGTATGCTATCTAAATTTCCAGAAAAACCATCTGTGTCTATATCATTGAATTCATTTACTGGACTGCGACTTCGAAATGCAGCACCGCTAAAGCTCGTAAACTGATCAAGAACTGGAGGCTGAGACTGCAATTCAATGTCGAATTGATTGAAAGGAAGAGATGCCTCCACTTTAGGTGGACTGTTTACACTCCTTCGCTTTCCTTTCAATTTTCTCCCATTGACAGGACTGTTGCTGAACTGATAAACTTTGATGGGATTCTCTCCATCTTGTTGGCGAAGCTTTTCTAATTCTTTGACCCCAAGGCTTCTTAAGGCATTGCGTAAACGCTCTTTCCACATTTTGAGATCTTCTGGCTGTGGTTCTTGGCCTCTAAAATTGTACATTTTCCTTGCTATTTCACACAGCATGTAGGCATCAGGCTCACCCCATCTAGTGGGTCGATGGTGCTTCCATGGCAGCTGCCAAATCTGCTGTTCTTTATCGAGCCATTTCATAAAAGGAATTGTCTCATTGTCTAGGAAGCCCTTTATTAAAGGCAGTAATCTTGTTGAGTTCTAGGGGGAAAAAAAGAAACATAAAGCATCATTTCATAGACAATAACACAATAAATAAAGGATTTAATGTTACACTAAATCAGTGATGACCAAGCTAATTTGACCTGTGGGTTATTTTAATTTTCGACACTCGTGTCGTGGGGCACATGACCGAAATGATACAAAAACGAAATGAAATTAACTTGAAACTATAAGAAACCCGTAGATCTAGAACTTACATTAATTATAAGAAATCATGTTTTACTCGTAGAAAAATGGCTTCATTTCTCTATTTAAAATGAGAACATCATTGAAGCTAACTTACCACTGACTCAATATCATCTCTTGTTTGGTAAATATTCTCATAAATTCACCAATCTCTATGTGTAGTTAAAAAAATGTACAAAAGCTCCTTCTTCCCTAGAAGCTATTAGAGCATGGAATGGGTTGCATGAGCTACCCAGGAAAACCAGTGACTTGGCTGAGTTTAGGTCATTGGTAAATATACATGACTAAATGCACCACGCATAGGACATAATCATCTTTTTTTGAAGTAACGTCTGTAACTTATAAGATCAGAGAAAAATAGACTATAAATAAGGAATTAGACCAGTGGCATAGCTAGGAGCCATTGTATTATATTGAAAAAGTGAATACTGAAAGGAACTTGTTAATTAAATCAGATTTTCTTCCAACTTAGGCCTGTCAAAGACCTTTTCATACTAGAAAAAAAAAAGCAAGCTATACTATAGGGATTCAAATCTAATGGGAGGAGATTCTGACACTTCCTCTTCTTCCTAGAGTACAACAGCTGTATCTGAGATGTTATTCCTGTCGCAACAAGTTGAGATCAGTTAAACATCCTAGATCTATATGCAGGGACCCCTAAAGAGGTCAGGCCCCCCAATTTGTTTACCAATTCCTAGCTAAGACCCTGAATAAGATTTGATAAGATTGCTTGTAATCTTACCTATTAATTTCATTGTCAAATAAATGGGCTGCTTTTTTAAATAATTGCTTAAAGAGATAATATTATATAATATAGATCTATATTTCTAAT
>JADKLZ010083193.1:12604-28530 GCA_021533235.1 Biomphalaria straminea
TATATATATATATATATATATATATATATTAGATCTAGAGACTAGAGAAAGCCTATTATATATTATAAAACATACCTCCATTGCCATTGGATTTTATCAAGTTATAGGTCTATATCTCCTGAATGTTTCTCCTCTCTATTATAGATATCGAGAAATAAAATAATAATGTACACTCCTACAACAGATCTAGTATATAGTAATATAGATCTAGACTATAGTACAAGTCTACAAGACAAGTAGATCACTAGAAAGTCCTAGACTCTAGTAATTAGTGAACTATTGCAGTTTGTAGTCGTAGTGTGTGGTTACACCAGTTCAGAGTAGCAGCGACTTGATTGAGTGTACTGTTTGTGTACCCTTGTTTTAACTATTAGATCTAATTATAAATAAGATACATCTGATGATCTAGACTAGCCTTAAGCCTTAACTATTAGCTAGACTGCATTATGATTAAACTACTAGACATCTAACTGGCCTAACTCTGCTACAGTAAACTTAGTTTAAAACTACAGTTGAGCATAAGTTGAAGTCTAGATAATCTATCTATCTTATCAGTTTCTAGTTTATATCTAGATCTATCATTCTGATTCTATGCCACAAATAATAATGATAATGTTGGCTGCATTTCAATAAATAAGCCACTCTTGGGAACCATGACTCGTGCCAAAACTATTTACTATTCACACACAGTTGAAACCTATCTCTGACACTACACAGAAACTCTGACCTTCTTTTAAAGGAAAGAGGTTCGATTAACTACCGGTAATCGTAGCATGAGAACATTTTACTCTAATTCTAATGTCTACTAATGATGTTGTTAGCGGAAGAAGGGTTGTTTCTTGGAAACGTTGCTATTTTAAGAATAGCAGTTGCGGTTTTAAACAATTTTTAGGCCAAGATATGTAGGTCACACTACAATAGTTAAAGTTAAAGCCAAAGAAAGATACATTTATGTTACATATTATCTTTTTTCACTCTTTAATTTTTTTGTATGTAGATCTAATCTATAAATAAAAAGTACAATTATACTTAATTTCAATGAGATGACGTTGCATAACGCGTAGGACGTAATCATCTTTTTTGAAATAACGACAATAACGTAGTCTGTATTATTTATATAAGTTCGTACTACTGTAAAAACAATCTATGTCGATATGGACTTTTATCTTATATTAAAATAGGCCTATCTTATAAAATAAGAGTCTGTAAACCAGAGTCTCACATTGATGACTGAATCCTAACCCAGTGGCGTAGCTAGGGTGGGGGGAGGAGGGGGGAGAATTTGAAAATCCTTGAAGGGGGGGGGCATAATGAGTGTTTTTTTACTTTGAAAATTTAATTTTAAGCCGCTGCCGGGGCCCCCGAAAAGGTCCAGCCCCCCCCCCCCCCGTACCCCCAAACGATGGAAAATTTCTAGCTACGCCACTGTCCTAACCATTCTTTTCTTTTACAAGTACAATTTTCCTATTTTTTCAGACGAATTCCGTGTCCTGAGACATAATATAGGCCTACAAAAAAGAGTGTTGAGTTAGTTCTGTGTTAACCTTTGATCTTTTAACACTGTTACGGAAAAAGTTTTCTCTGCAGTGAACGAAATACGCGGGCCTGGGCCGGCCTTAGGCAAACTATCTTCTTATCTTATATGATACAGATGTTACTTCAAAAAAGATGATTACATCCTACGCGTCATGCATTTAGTCATGCATATTAACCAATGACCTAAATTCTGCCAAGTCACTGCTGGTTTTCCCGTCTGGCTCAAGCAGACCATCCCATGCTCTAATAGCGCAGCCGCCTATAGGGCCTTCAATTGGTAGGGGCGTCGCACAGAACTAACAGAAAAAATCAACAAAAAATTGCGAATCTTGGATCAAATCTCAAATTTGGAATGTTCAATGGCTCTATAGTCTTCTAACCTAGATCTCTACTATGACTCAATGTTTATTATTAATCTGTTAGACTCAATGTTTATTATTAAACTGTTAGACTCAATGTTTATTTTTAATCTGTTAGACTCAATGTTTATTATTAAACTGTTAGACTGTAATTAGTAGGTTTTTAATAAATATCGTATTATTTTTTTCGGTGTTTTTTTTTTTTATTTGGAGCAAACAAAATTCACTTCGCCTGAGGGCCTCTAATTACCTAAGGCTGGCACTGTGAGGATATGTGAAAATACAAAGTTAAAAGGGGCTAAGCAAAAAGTACTTTTAATAGTGCATGGAAGGCAAAAGGGATGTATGTGCGTCTCCATCAAGTTTCAGGGCAACTGCCTCACATAGTGTTAAAGATGGTAAAAGATCCAGAGATCATCTGAAAAGCGGTAGTTTAGGTGGAACCATTTTATATTAAAACAATGTTTTTCTTGCCTTTTTAAAAAAATTATTTTTAAAATGCACTATTCTAAGAATGTAGACCTATACTCTATAGATACATTCAATCGTGGTAATGGTCGCTATTGGACTTCAGCTGAAGAGCTCCCGGTTTATTCCTTGTAATGCTTGACTGTTTGTTTGTAAAAATGTTTTGGATGTTCCATCATAGTTGATTACTGATGTCCATTCGGGACGAGAGCAAGAGCTGGCTCTCTTTTATGTCCCTTTGACCAAGGGAAGGATTTTACCCGTGGCCCGGATGAGAGGCCGGCTCTTCGCCACTACTCTGTCAGAAGTTCCACCTTATCCGAAGTGTTCATGTGTCACACCGTGACCTCCGTTGGCTGTGGTCACACCCGGTGTGTCGCTGCACACGACCCTCTTGAGCTAAGCACGAATTCCTCCTCTCCTGCGATGCCGAAGGCCGAGCCTCGCGGGGGCCCTATATATCTATGCTGTCCCATCGAACCATTGCGAGGGCGCATTTCCACTCGAATGGACCCCGTTAGGGAATGAAGCGATGGGGTTTTCGGACACTTTGGCGAGCCTTTAGGTGCATCCCTACCACGTGCAATGTACAGTGTCTCCCCCATATCTGTGGAAGCCCGCAGAGGGCTGTGTTCGCTACCGTTCTTAGCATATCCATTTCCCTATATGGATGTATCCACCGAGGTGCCACGCTGAGGCGACGGTAGCTGGAATTCCTCCGCCGTCATAGTTTAAGATGATTTACATCCTAGTATTAACATCCCGCAGGACGATGGGAGAGGGCGGAGTCTGAACCAGGGACCATCGATAAGTCCGAACGACAATCCAGCGCGCAAATCACACCAGACAGCCACTGAGATAATGTAGCCTTAATTAAATCTGATATGGAGCATATATACCTAGTTACTTTGTATAATAAACAAGCATACTAATGATTCACTGTATGAAATATTAATCACTTTTAAAGATTAGCCACCCGTTAAAAAAAAATCCCGGAGATATTAATTTAAAAAAAAATATGAGGGGGAAGGGGAGACAACAATAGTAATGTTATAGAAACAAGACTTCAACATGAGTTACCTCGCTTCAAATTGAGAAAAAATGAATCATTCATAGTTATAGTTACAACTTACACACACCTAATTTCGTTATTTTAATATTATTTTTCAAATTAACTCTGAAGTTTTAGGGGAAAATAATTAACTATTTTGTGATATATGATAGGCCCTTGAATTTTAAAATAACAAACAAACAAAAATACAAGAATGAAGATAAGATTCAAACATTGGTAAGTTTTGAAGGAAGAAGAATTACTAACTTGCACTTCGCGGATGACATAGATGGCCAAGCAGGGACAGAAGAAGAACTAGCTGACTTTACAACAAGAATACTGCAGCTTACGGTATGCAAATAAATGCACAAAAAGAAACAAATTATGCCAACAGTTCTTTAAAAGAGTCATCAGTATTGGGGGTGAGAGTCTGGCTAGTGTCAGTAGTTACAAATACCTCGGAGCTATTGTCTCAGATGAGAGAACGAAATCGGAACTACTGGCCAGAATTTTACAGTCCACAGAAGTACTTGCAAAACTTAAAATAATATGGAAAGACAAAGTCAAATCCCTCGTTACCAAAATCAGACAGATGCGCTCCCTGGTCATGGCCACATTTCTATATGCTTTTTTTTTTTTGCGAGTCTGCAGAGCTAGAGAGTAGGACCCTAGCAATAGGATTGAGATGCTACAGAAGAATCCTAGGTATCACATCAAGAGATTAGAGACAGGGTTACTGCAGCAATTGGACTCCATGGTGACCTACTAACTATCGTAAAAAAAAAAAAGAAAGCTAAAAATCTATGGCCATATTACATGATCTTCGAGGCTCGCAAAGACCTTCCTTCAGAGAACAGTAAGAGGAAAAAGCAGAAGCAGCAGACAGAGAGTGATGAGAAGACAACATAAAAGAATGGATGGGCCTGCTATCGAAAGAGGTTCTAGCGAAGGTAAAAGACAGAGAGGAATGGAGAAAGACGGTCGACAAATCTTGGAATTATTACCGGTACCTGATTTGAGCAAATGTTTATGGGGTAGACGAATAAGAATTAGTTTCTCTCTTCACAACGAATGAATTAAATCAATCATCCTAGTGTTTTTAACGACATTGACATCAATCTTTTTGATGTTTTTAACGACATTGACATCAAGCTTTCTAGTGTTTTTAACGACACTGAAATCAATCTTTTTGGTGTTTTTAACGACTATGACATCAATCTCTCTAGTGTTTCTAGAGACATTGACATCAATCTATCTAGTGTTTCTAGCGACAATGGTATCAATATTTCTAGCGTTTTTAGCGACAATGACATCAATCTTTTTTGCGTTTTTAGCGTCAATGACATCAATCTTTATTATTCCTAGCGACAATGACATCAATCTTTCTAGTGTTTCTAGTGACAATGACATCCATCTTTTTAGTGTTTCTATCAACAATGACATCAATCTTTTTAGTGTTTCTAGCGACAGTGACATCCATCTTTCTAGTGTTTCTAGCGACAATGACATCCATCTTTCTAGTGTTTCTAGCGACAATGACATCCATCTTTCTAGTGTTTCTAGCGACAATGACATCCATCTTTAGAGTGTTTCTAGTGACAATCCTCTTTTTCGTTTAATTTATTATATGGAGCGTTCATATGACTAGACCAATACATGAGATGAACTGCGCAGTTGTTCCAAATTAGACAGCTCTCCACATATATCTTTCTATAGGGGTGTTTTGGGGCTCAGTTCTAGCAACAATGACATAAGGGAATATTGTCGGAAGGATCCAACGTGCTCCCGCAGTAAACAAGACTTCAGAAATTCGTGCCGCGTGACACCAAGTCACCCGAAGGTAGTCGTTTTTTTAATTTGGTTTTTATTTTAATCAAGGGACAAAAAAATATGTTTTATTGCATTCCTATTTGATTATCAAGGAAGTAAAATTAGACTTCGATAAAGATTATGCTTTCTCAATGATAATCTAACCCTCTTTTCTTGTCAAAAATGGCTACATTTTTACAGGTGTTCTACCGTCGTTCTGTTGACGTTTTTAAGAGTGACCAAACAGCTTTGATAGCGCCTTGATAAACGTGATGAGGATTTTGAAAGGATATTCTTCGAATGTTCATCATACATCATTATAGGTCCGTGACGCTCGTTTCTATGATGAATTGCCAATAGGCGCCAGTAGGATGAGTTCTTGAAGCTCAGATTTAAAAAAAAACGCTTGGCGCAGGAGCTCCTTTGACTCCGCTGGCGGAGCTTTCAGCGACAGACCTCTTAGTTGGCTAATGGGACGGGAGGAGCCCCGGGTGGGGGGAACGAAAGGATATTGTTTTGTATGCGAGCAGTGGCTTACCGAGGGTGCCAGGCGCCCGGGGCGGCATAGTCTGTTGGCGCCCCAACCCCTATTAGTATGCGTAATCTATATTTGCATAAAAACAATCACCAATCAATAAATTAAAAATTTTTTATTGTAAACAAAGTTAATGAACAATCTGAAGCAACATTAGCCATTTCTTATAGAACTACTTTTCGTGATCTTGCACTAGCAAAGTTCTCAATGACATCATCAAAATTAATTGTTTCGACCAGCTCCTTTTCTATGCTTAGCAATGCCAAGTCTGACAGACGCTCCTGACCCACTGAAGCTCTCAAATAAGTTAAAATTTTTTTTAGTTTACTAAAAGAACGCTCACAGCTAGCAACTGACACAGAGATTGTCTGCATAATTTGCAAAGCAATTCGCAAGTTTGGAAACATGTCATTGCCATATGAAATAATAAATGAAAGTAATTCTAATGGGCTGCTTGGGGTAGCATCTGGCCGGGTTTTCAGCACCATACTGCAGGCACTGATTTCTACGAACAGTTCAGTTCCATCGATATCAGTTTTATAAAAGTCAGCCAGCGTAGCACAGTGCTGTTGAATATCATCAGAGGTATCATTAGCAAACAATTTGCTGATGTCGAATTGAAATCCAAACTTTTAATCTAACGTCTTCAGACGACCAAATCGTGTTGTCATCTCCTGGATTAGTCTATCAATAACTGATTTCATAATGCGAGTTATTTCTTCAACCGCACCGAATCCTGCATCACGAGCATTTTCACCAGGCATCTGTTTTCGACGTTTAATTCTTCCTTCTATCCTAATTCCCAATTTTTCACACAGAACTTTAGCTGCATTGACTGCAGTGATGCAAACATCTTCTCGAATGCTATGTTTTGTTGTAAAATGTTTTACATGTTTCGGATGTTCCTTCAAAGTTGATAGTTACTTCCTAGTCCAAACCTCCCGCAGGACGACGGGGGATGGGAGCGGGCAGGGTTTGAACCCGGGACCTACTTAGCCGTTGCTGCAGTCCTTCTAAATCCAGTGCTGCGTCATGGAAATTCATTGATGGATCTTGCAGTCGTTTTTTGAATCCGGTCAATTTTTGACAAAACTGCATGCCAGAAATCAAGTAGAGTGATGAAATTGAAATTCATCACATTTTGAAGCAAACTGTATGCATCATTCTGAGTCTCACTAGTTTGAGTACCATCTTCATACAGGTTTTCTAACAGCTGTAAAAATCCATCAAGCTGTTCGTGGATTGCATTCACCGCATCTTGTCTTGCACTCCAGCGTGTTGGACATTCTCTCCTCAATGTAATTCCAAGCAATTCTTTCATTTTCTCCCATCGAACAGTTGAAGCACTGAAAAAAAACGTCAATTTTCTCAACTGTACCGAAAAATGTAACAACAACTGGATCCTGTTTTGCAGAATGTAATCCAGCTAAATTCATTCTATGGTTGTTACAATTAACAAACGATGCTTGAGGATTTCGAATGGCAATTCTTTGTTGGAGTCCGGACAGTTCTCCTGCCATTACATGGGTGCTCTCCCCTAGTTTATATAGAGCGTGTAATACCCATTTTGGCGCCCCCTACTCTCCGGCGCCCGGGGCGGATGCCCCTCCGCCACCCCTAGGTACGCCACTGTATGCGAGATTCACATGTGACAGTTTAAGAAACACTAAAGTCTGAAAAAAATGTTCTGTCATTTCTTTAGCTACTTATGAGACATGAAAAATAGCTACCGCAATAGCCATCAAATACGCTAGGTAAGGCCTTCTTCAGCTGATTAGATCTAGGCTGTATAATCCTACTCTAGATAGCTTATAGATTTCTCACATTTTTCTATACCTAGCTAGTAAGGCCGATTTTCTTATTAGTAGCCTATGTAAAATCAATAAGATTAAACAAATAAACCGACGCAGTCAAATAATAGCAAGAGAACCAAATGTTAAAATCAAACTTTGGCGATAGCTATTTATGATTAATGAATTAATGATATGTAATGTATACATATAGATAGATCTATCTAATCTAGATCTACTCTAGTTCCATCCTAGAGACTATGTCTACGTCATTTTGTATGCTGTCACATATAATGATGCAGTTTTTGGTGATTCCTCGAGAGGGCAGCACGTCTTTCTGAATTGCCAGTTTGGCTTTTTTTTTTTTAAACAGTTTTTATTTCATCGTTTAAATAATAATAGATCTAGATACAACTGTTTTTTTTTCTGTGTAAATATCTCGAAATAAAAATATAAAAATATTCTAAAAAAATAACAAGAGCATATGCTTATAAAAAATAAAACAATAATAAAAACAAAAAAAAAAAAATATTTGCTCTTTTAGAGTTTCTATATCTAGAATCTATTATCAGCCTAACCGTATCCTACAGAAAGAAAATAACAGAAATACCTAAACTAGATCTGTTTTATTGAAAAGCATCAATTCCAGGATTACATTTAGTCTAGATCTCTATTTTCTCTGCTAGCATCATAGATCTAGTTACCTAAAAGGTTACTTTGTTATATAATCTACTGAATGTTAGATTTAGCATATATACCTTCTCGTAGAGTTACTTCTATCATTCTATCACCATAAATCATAAATATAATCACATCAGACGATCAGTTACTCACTGTTACTGTTAGTGTTAACTGTTAGATCTAGTGGTGACAGTGTTAGGTGACTGTTACTGAGTGTTAATGTTAGTGACTGTTACTGAGTGTTAGTGTTAGTCTGTCAAGTAAAGTCTAGTTAGTAAGTTAGTGCAGTTATTGATCTAGTTATAGTTGGAGTTACTCAGTAGAGTAGAGTTGAGTAGAGTCGTAGTAGTATTACTAAGTATTACTATAGTATTAGTAATAAGTTTAATTTTTAAATAAGTTAGCTTAGACCCTTAGATCTAGAGACTGATCTGTGATCATTATAAGAAATTCATTAAACATTACTCATTAGTCATGAGTCCAAAGACTCATTAAATGATTAATAATCTTATAATGATTATTTAAGTACATCACAGATCTATTTTCTAGGCCTACTCATAGTCGTCATAGAGAGAGATTATTCTAGAGATATTTATAATGTTTAAAGTTTAATGTAATTAATTACTTACATTAGAATAACTTCTAAAGATGACTTAGTCTTTTAGACATCTAGTCATCTTAGATTGGGCAATCCTGTAGATTAGCGGTCCGCGCTCACATAATGCCGATAATTAGCCAAAATAAAATTTAATTCATTTTATAGATGTAAATAGTGTTTTGAATGAATTTGGTTGTAAAAAGTAACCTTTATATTTTGATTATACATCAATAAAATTCCCTTAGCGACTTCAATATGATCTGTGCGCTGCCATTTTGTTTTTTGATGATTTACAGTGGTGTTGCCAACTTGTAGTATTTTAAGAATTTTTTTTGGCACATTTTGTTTATGATGTTTACATAAAGCAACTGCATATGTGCTAAACAAAATTATTTAGTTAACTATAGAAACTACTACCATTACTAGAAACTATTACTAAAATCTTGTAAATGGATGGATGGTTAGTTGGTTATTTAACTTATTTGATGGTTGCATGAGGTTGGGTGGCTGGTTGGTATGATGGATGGCTGTGGTTAGTTGAATGGTTGTGATTGTTGGTAGGTTGGTTGTTGTTAGATATAAGATGGGTGGTTGGCTGGTTGGTTGATATGTTGGTTGTGGTTGTTTGGTAGTGGATGGTTGGATGGATGATTGGTGATGGCTGTGAGGTTGGGTTGGTTGTTGATTGACTGGATAGATTGATAGTTGGTAATGGTTAGCTGGTTGGTGATGGTTGGTAGGTTGCTTAATATGTTGGTTGTGGTTGTTTGAATGGTTGGTTAGTATGTTGGCTTTATTTGGTTTGATGGATGGTGAGGGTGGGCTGATATGTTTGTTGGCTAGATGGATAATTGTTTTGTTAAATGGTTGGCTGGTTGGTTGTGATTGGTTGGTTGGATAGATGGTGATGGCTGGCAATTCTATGTTGGTTGTGGTAGGTTGACTAGATGTATATTTATAAATTTTTATGATTGGTTGTGGTTGGATGGATAGTTGTTTTTTTGTTGGTTGGCTGTATGGGTGGGTGGTTGGCTGATATGTTGCTTGAGGTTGTTTGATAGGATTGTTGTGGTTGTTTGGATTGATGGATGGTTGGTGATGTTTGGGTGGTTGTGGTTGGTTTGCTAGATGAATAATTGTTTTGTTAAATGTTTGTTTCTTTGTTTCTTTACTTTATTAATAGGTGGTTGCATGGGCGTAGCGTAGCCAGGATTTTTTCCCTGGTGGGGGCTACGCACATGGGTGGTTGGCTGCTTGGTTGATATGTTGGTTGTGGTTGTGGTAGCTTGACTACATGGATATTTTTATGATTGGTTATGGTTGTATGGATAGCTGGTTCTTGTTGGTTGGCTGTATGGGTGGGTGGTTGGCTGATATATTGGTTGTGGTTGTTTGGATTGATTAATTGTTGGTGATGTTTGGGTGTTTGTGGTTGGTTTGTATGTTGGTTAGCTAGACGGATAGTTTTTTTTTTTAAATGGTTGGCTGGTTAGCTGTGGTTGGATGGTTGGTAGATTGTTTGTTTGTTTTGTTAGATGATTGGTTGGCTGGTTAGCTGTGGTTGGTTGATTGGTTGGTGTGTATCGCTTTGATAGTGTCAGTACCGGTATCCTAGCACTTGAGATGAACTCCGATTGGGACCAGACCAATTGTGCTCTGGCAAGAAACTGGGTCATCTGGCGTAATGCCTCATAGCCCCCCCCCCCCTCCTACAGATCGCACTCTAATAGCATCATACACCCAATAAGTTCAACGTCCAGAGAGAAGGAGCGAAGCAGCATGTAGCAGAGAGCTTGTCCGAGTCAGTGCCATCTCCCACGTAGACTAGCACCCTATACTCAAATCTAGCGGTGTGCTTCGTTACCGACCCTTTTGTACTGTGGCCTAGCGCGAATAGTATTTTCAGCCAATCAGCATTCAGAAAGTTTGACGACGTATTCATTTTTTCTCCAATAGACTACTGTACCTATACATCGAGTGGCCGTGTGAAAATCAATGTTGCAATGTACAATTTAAAAAAAAAAACGCGTATGTATTTTTTTCATTAGAAAGTTGTTTCTGCGCAAGTCAATGGACTACTGTAGCTCATATCGTGCACTTTGTTCTTATACCAAAGACTAAAGAAAGTATTTGTTTCCTAGTAAGTTGTTTGGTACGATAGCACAGGTTTTCTGCCTTGCCTCATCGTTGCGCCAGAATGGAAACGGTCGTAGAAGTGGAGGACTTGGCCAAATTGGTAGCGAAACAAGGCTCCCGCAGGAGTGCCTAAAGGGGTGCAAGAGCACCTCCGTTGCATTGAGCGGGGATGTAAAAAAGCTCCCGCAGCGATCTGTCAACACCCAGGCGCCGTTACACAAATGGCATGTCACGCACAGTGAGCCATGTAAAGTATGAGAAAACAACAGTGGTGCGGCCTTCCGGCATCGCCTCATACTCTAGTCCGCGAGTCCGGAGTGCCCGTGTGCATTGGGAGTGAACGCATAAGCAAACTTTAAGTTTAACCCCGAATCTCACACCCTGACAGAGTGGCGGGAAGGAGGAACTCGCCGCTCAATTCAGGCTGGTGAAAGGAAGCTTTTGTTCGCTTTTGCTGGCCTTAGTGTTCCAAATGCAACGCACAACACTACTAGACAATTTAAATTGACTCGATGGCTACTGGAAGCTAATTATTAAACGAAAGCTGCTGCGACTGGAAACATCTTGATAATAAAATTCAGCAGCACGAAGTTTCTGTCAATCACGTTCTAAAATGTTTGTAAAATGTTTTAAAAGTTTCGAATGCTGTTTCAGAGTTGACGATAATCTACTTACTAGCCCAAACAAGTCCAGCGGGCATTCCGCACAACCATGCAGCCATCCATTTTATAAGTATGTATCCATGTAGTCGGATTACGCTATGCGAATGTCTAATGGTAACCCAATGGATAAATTGGTACTAGAACAAATTAGAAAAGGAAAATCGCATTAGCGCGCAGTTTTAGCAAGAATTCTAGCTATAGTTCAGTACCTTGCCAGAAAAGAAAAAAAAAGCGCATTTCGTGGGACAACAGTCAATTTTTGATTGAGATACTTGACAGATTTGACTCTACATGTAATGATGCAAGAACATCTTCGGCGACGCCGAGGCTCACAACCAGTACCTCTGATATAGGATTCAAAACGAGCTTATACACCTGATGGCATATTTTCCGTCATCCGTGACTGCATGCTTGATGTCAGACACAAAAAAAAAAAAAAGATGTCTTGTACATAGCTTTTGTTGACGTATGAAATCTAGAAGTTCAGGCTGAGAACACTTCAAGTTTATGTAGTTTAAAGGCCAATAGTACAGTACTTACGTAAGGTACCGGTAGTATTTTAGTAACAAAAATCAGCGCTAGAGGCGGACGAACCCATTAGCGTGACGTACGGCTCAGGGTGTCGCATATTAGGCCTACATTTGCCCAGAGCCCCGCGCACTGCTAAGGCCGCCTCTGCAGCTAATACTATAATATTGCCAAGCAGCCAACACGTAACACTGACTGTACAAATACTTCACAGTATATAGCCTACCAGTACCACCGTATCAATTCTAGTACCACTGTATCAAACTACACGACTGGCCTATTGGCTTCGTCACAGACTTACACTATAGGTTCCACTGTTCAAGACTGACGTCAGACTGTTGTGTCGGTCTTGATCTCTGATCATCAAGATGTCGCCTCATACTGTGACATTCGTGACTCCATATCAAAGATGCCGCTCATACTCGCGAGGTATCTTGACTATACTCTGCAACTAACCGTCGTAATGCGCTGTACAGAACCGCACAGAACTGAACCAAGCCAAGCCGTGTAGTGAACAGTCTTGTTTTACAAGGTCCCCGCTGGTCTCTCAGAAATGACGGTGATACACACGTCTAGCGCTGGCCTGGGCGATTTTGTCGGCTCACTACACACCCATATCGCACCACCACCAAAGTTTTAACACTACGATATATGAAGTGCTTACTGCAAAATGACGAGGAAATATTGATACATTCCAAATATTTGATCTGCACTTTTGTGTCTCGTCACCTGTGTGAATACAGTGACCTGGTCTGTCGGGCTTAAGCCTGCCCTAAAGCAGGCCTGCTCTGGCTCCAGGAAACCGGCACTTTGAAAACATCAAACAAGTCGCTCGTTTAACATCGGTTTGACAATTTTGCCTTATGTAGAGTTTAGTTTTCCTCGTTTGCTCTTCTTCCTCATTCTCATGGAGAACAGGATAATTGAATATGGGAGCGGGTAAGGTTTTAACCAGGGAACAACAATAAATATGAACATGTAAAACACACGACCGGGCAGCCATCCTGCTATAGATTGGTGCAATGTGAACACTACATAGATGTATATACGGACTTTCAGAAATTGTCGGCATAGACCATAATCGATGAAACGAAATACTCTCACTGGAAATACCATTCAGTGGAAATTTAAGAAGGCCACTAGGTGTTTGGAGTGTTGTGTGTTGAAACACTTTCCAAAAAATCTTTTGTTGATGAGTTCTATATAGTACTGCAGCAACTTTAGCACAAGCTATACAACACAACACATTTTGCCTAGAACGCACATAGCACAATAAGTATTGCTGGCTGCTTGTGCTAAAGTAGGAAATATAGGCTAAATAATGAACTTTACATTCTGTATTAAAACATCAAGACAACTTCATAAACCAAACGACAGTGACACACAAATAAAACATTCATGGATGAGACATTTGTTAACATGCATGACTAGATTGACACATGAAATACGTGGACTTCTTCTTTTTTTAAAGTAACGTATGTTCAAGATTAGGCTATAGAGTAAAACAAAAAGTATTATTATTGGTTAACATTATGTTCATTCTACAATTTCTTCAATTCTTTCAACGTTATTGTTTATTTTTCTGGATTCAATCAAATCTATATATTTCGTACATTGACTGCCATTCTATAGGCATATCTTATATTATTCACTCCAAGCATAGATTTTCTTGATTAATTTGATTGCTGTAATTTAATAGTTTATATTTTATTTTTTTTTTAATAATACGGGAGGTGAAAAAAAAACGAAATAAAACATAAGAAATGGTCATTGTTTAGATTGGTCATTATATTCATAGGCCTAACTAATAAATCTGGAAATAGATATAGATCTAAAACGATACCTCTGCATATGAAAAATTTAATTAGCCCTAAAAATATATACCTTGCTAGAACTAAATCAATTACTCTGCATATGAAAAATTTAGCCCTAAAAATATTTATTTTTTTTTAAACCGCATAAAAATCGTTTTCTTTTAAAATACTATATAGAACTAGATCTAGCTACATTTGTAAACAAAATAATTATTTTTAGTTGGCAGCTTTTCCGGGCCAAAAATCTAGCTAAGTTGTTGATCTAGTCTTGTTGACAAAAGAATGTCGTGAGACCGACCCGGACCGCTAATCTACAGGATTACCTTAGATTGTATAAATAAGTAATCTTCTACATCTATGATCTAGAATCTATAGTAGATTCATATTTGGCACACCAACTTTGGGAACTAGTTCAAATTTTTATTTTATTTTTTTTATTTATCAAGGTTTAACTTACAAAAAAAAAAATGAAAGCAGATTCTTATTCTGCAACTAAAGGACTATAAAAATAGCAGTGTTTCTTTGAATTACCACTCATACCACTCATAGTCAAGATTTTATTTTAAAATAAAGTAGGTCACTTCATGCTCCTATACTGCACACAGATTTTATGCTGTCTCCTTTAGTGCACAGTGAACACCGTCAATAAACACCACTATGTACTTTAATTGCTTATAAATTATATCTAATAAATATTTCTTCATCCCTTATATGGCATTATGGGTATGAATTGCCGGGGGAGGTTGAAACAATAGCTTTACATATACATGGTTTCCTAGAATCTCAAAAACTGCCCTCTGCTTTGGAAAGTGGAACAGAAATTAAAGGTGGGTACTTATCTAAAATTGGACACACGCAGTTCCGAAACGTCGTTTTTAGCTCCAAACATAAAAACAAATGAGTTGTAACAAAAAAAGCGACTTGTTTACTGACGGAGAATGGGATGACCTGTGCCACATATAAGAACCTACTATAACTAAAGATTCTAGCTCTAGGAGATGAATTGGTATTCTAATCTATAGACTCTAGTCCCATCTCTATTAATGAGCATGAGATTACACTTAGATAGACTCGATCTAGAGTCTGAAGTTTCAGTTGAGTTAAACTTAGTCGACATGGAACTTGTATACCATCCCTTGTTAGTGCACTACAAAGTACTGAGTACAATCCACTTTAGATCACTAGTTGATGTCTAGTATTATTAGTTATAATTGAGCTAGTTTCTTCCTCTCTCTATACATAGATCTAGATATTAATCTATTTAGTCTATTTAGATCTAAATGATCTCTAAATATTGATTATAGAGATACAGTTGCCTTATTGATCATTCCCTTTTGTGTCCCACATTGATACTCTTATACCATATTTGTATCAATTATTCAATAATCAAGATTAGGGTACATGAAAGAAGAACATGCTTATTTATAAAGAAAGAAAACATGTTATACATAATTTCAAAACAGGAGTTATAACACATATAGGGTACAAGAAATAAATAAATTAAGTGGTACAGATACCTTTTTTTTAAATGATTGATAAAGGTATTTTTATTTATATGAAATGGTGATAGCAGCCATTAGAATGGCTGTTTTTGGGAAACAAATGAGAGTGGCATTGCATCCATCAGAATGGCTGTACTTGGAGGTTGCATTCTACATCTTGGGTTGTGCTCAGAACCTGTCCTATTACAATTTCAACCTGTTATTCCTCTGGGGCACTTGACTTTTTTCCTGTGCCACCCAGGAGGAGGTTAGAGTTACAGGACAAGTCCCTGTAAAGTTTTGATAATCTAGCCAGCGCTTGAATTCCTTCTCCAGTTTTTCCTCTGAGATATTTTTGGACTTAGTCCAACCTTTCAGTCTAGTGGTCCAGACCAGGTGTACTCCAGCTATTCTGTCAGGCTCATTTTGTCCTGTTGCTTATTTCTGGTTGTCAGGAGGATGTTTGCAGTGATATAGT
>JADKLZ010083194.1:0-12202 GCA_021533235.1 Biomphalaria straminea
TAAAAATGAAAGATATTTTTACATCTAGGTGGAAATAGGCATATAGGGCCTACAGTGGCGTGGTTAGGGTGGGAGAGAGGGAATCCAAATTTGAAAATCCCCCGGGTAACAAGTTGAGGGGGCCCCCAAATGAGTGTCCGAAATTTGTTTTAACATTAGGCCTAAATATTGCGCCATTATCTCTTGTCATGATGTCGAATGTCAAAATGCAGGGGGGCCCCCTAAAGAGGTTAAACCTCCCGGGGCTCCAGATCCTTACCTACGCCACTGGGCCTATATGCAACTCCGTCTTATAGATCTAACGTCCCTTTAATGTAAGAAATTAGCCTTTAACATCCCGATTAGTTTTTGTTGTTGTTGTTTTGTTTTTAATAGTATTAAAATTATTTGTTTCATTTGTTTGAGTGATCTGAAAGAGGGCGTGTCAACATTTTATTATCGACATTGTTTTTTTTTTTTTGTTTTTTTTTTCTTATTACGTTTTGAGTGGGGAATCGGCCCAATCGGGGCAACTTAACAAAGTGAAACACATTTAGGTTGACAACCAAAAGGCAAAGCGTATTGTTTAAACAGAATAATATCGGGACTTCCCGCAGAGCATTACGTTATCAAAGCGTATCTGAGTTACTCTAAATGTCGGTAGTCAACATAAAGTGCACGATAAATAGAGATGCATATATTTATTTTTGACGATGTTGAGGTAAGCGTGATTAATTGTGTATGTATATTATGTGTTAAATTACTTAAGTTGTTTGCTTTAATTTTAATAGTTATCAATCACCAGAATTTAAAACACATTTTTAAGTCTTAAAAAAATAAGAGCACAAATGTTGAGGCAATAAAGAAAGTATTTTCCCCCCTAATATCTAACAAAAAATTAACCAGTGTAGTTTAGCAAGTTCAGTGCGCCTCGACTCAATCTCTTTAGAGAAAAGAATGCTGGGAAACGGTTTCCTCGCTGTCACGTTGGTACTCATCAAGCACACCCCGAAACAGAATCTCAATGGTCATTGGGCCTAACGATGTCCTGCTGACCAATGTAAAACAAAAATGTAAATTTAACTTTATGACCGTATCACAGGGTCCTCAAGGCTCGTAAATAAGTTTGTCCAGGATGCATCAAGGAATAAAATACGCCTCATTTCATTCTATCTAGAACCAGTGAAATCTGCCCATGTGGAGTGTCACCAGAGAATGCCGACCACGTCCTCCAAAACTGGTCTCTTTACCAAGAGGCCCGTATAAGATACTTGCCGCAAAACACCCCAATAGAAAGAAAACTATTTGGAGACCTCACTGATTTGGAAACCACTGGTCTAGTCATCTGAACACTCCAACATAACGATAAGAACCAAGAATAAGATTCTATCTACAAAAGTATGCACGTTAACTTGTAAAAAAAAAAAAAAACGAACGAATGTTGCTTTTCGAGGATAGGATATTTTTAGATTAAGTACTTGGTAAGCGAGTCATGAAGGCCACGGGCATCGACTAAAGTATGTGGGAGGAGATAGCCCAAGACCGAACAGCATGGAGACTGTACGTGCTGGTACGAACTTTGATGAATGCAAAAGAAATGAAATGAAGCTGCATCGGTCAAGAGAAAGAAAATAAAAGCTGCCCTGCTGTCAGCCAGCCCTAAAACTGAGGAATATAAATGCACGAACTGTGGCAAACTATGACGGTCTAGAATTGGCTTGATCAACCAGCCACTCCAGATTCTGCCCGTCTCAAGACGTAACCAAAGCTAGTGACTCACCTGGGCGCATCCATTGTCTTCCGAGACAGAAGGAGCATATATATATATATATATATACTTTGTAAATAAGGACTAATGTGACATCATTGGGCCACCACGCAGCATGCTCATAAGGCAAGCGATTCACAATCATCGATGCGTGTTCTGAACGGTAATGGTCTACTGGGTCTTTATGGATTGAAAATTTGAAAAAATTTGACTGGAATTGTAATTTTTCAATTTAGTAATATATTATGCTGGCCTATTTTAGACCAGTTTTTACTGTGCATTTTATGAAACTAATTTATTAATAATAGTTGCATTTTTTAAAAACACGATTAAATGATAGTAATAAAAGTTTGTTATTTTTAAAGCGTTTTTTTTGTCAGTGCCTGCGTCGGCTGTTCTTTTGATGTCCCCCTCCCTTAAAAATTAACATAATAATAATTTTAATAATAATTTTATTTATAAAGCGCTGTTAACAAACAAAATGTAGGCTCAAGGAGCTGTAAAAACATTACAAACATAAACATGAGCCATGACAAACTAATCTAAAAGAGTTCTAAACAGATAGGTCTTGATGTTCTTCTTAAAAGTGGTGTAGCAAGTTGTCTGTCTGAGATCAATGGGGAGTGAGTTCCAAACCTTTGGTCCGTGAACTGAAAAAGCCCGCTGACCGTAGCTTTTGAGGGAAAAACGTGGCACCACTAAAAGCGTTGAGTCCATTGAGCGTAGGGCTCTCTGTGGGACATATGGAGTAGGCTAATATAGGCTAATCTGTAAAAAAAAAAAAAGATCAATTTAAACCAAAAATAAAATGTAAGTGTGTTGAAGCTGGCAGCTAAAAAATGTCTTTAATATTTTCAGTTCGTGTGCCCACTACAGCCACTATAGCGGCTCTTAGTATAGGCCTACATGCTAGCTAAAAATAGAACTAGATATTTTACAATGGTGATTTTCTTGTCAATCATCTATGTTGAGCTTACCATACAGATTGCCATTAGCTGACCATGTTTAGAAAATAATATGGTCTTCTCATGTCTATAATGAATAGGCTTCTTTAGGTCTATTTACAAAGAATAGTTTGCAATCACACAATAATTTCATTGTTTCATTTTTTTGTAAAAATACAGCACAGACGTCGCAGACGCAAGCTGAAAGCTAGAAAAAGACGACTCAACAGACCGTGGATTCGTTTACCGCAACGCATGTATGTAGTCTACGAATGGTACAGAAGATGTCGTAGATATATCGCCATGAGGGTTGTCAGACAGTCAGAGCGTCAGAGACAAGAGGGGCGGTTTCACGAATGGTTCCAAAGAGTTGAGAGCCTCTTGAAAATACTCTTTACGATCGGGATCTACATCATGATCGGAGTCACCATGTGGTTTTGGTGTTCTGACATTTTACCTTCAACCAACACAATTACATTAACTAAAAACCTGATTATAGATAGCTTTCTTTTATTCTTTGGGGAGATTTAAGTGGTTAATGTAAAAATGTGTCGACTAATCATGAACAACATGCACAACCATTGTAGACAATAATGAACAATAATGTTAATTGGAAACTATGTCTTATGTTGATGTATAGCTAATGTGTTGCTCATTGATTTAATAAGACTCGTATGTCGTTCAAAGCTGCGTTTATTAATAGGCAATGTGTATCATGTCAACTGCTTCTCAATGTTTTAGTTGGTAAAGGCGGTTGGTAGATTGCTGGTCACCAGGCAACCTTATAAACAGTGGCGTAGCTAGGGTATAGAGAGCGGGGTCCAAATTCGATACTTCCTTTGGCCCCCACTTTAGGGGGACCTCAAATGAATGTCCTATTTTTTTTTTTACATTTAACATTACGCCACTGCCATGCAATCTTGCTATTCAAGTGTAGTTACAAGTACCAGACAGCATGGGTCTAGAATTCTAGTGCATTTGTTACATAGAAAGCACATGAATGCATATGAATTGAGATTTGTCACTGTACATTATCTTGTCCATAATAAAATGTTTAAAAAAATGTTTTACATGTTTCGGAAATTCCTTCAGAGTTGAAGATATTTATTTCCTAGTCCAAACCTCCCGCAGGACGACGGGGGATGGGAGCGGGCAGCATAATAAAACTGTATTAGTCATTAAAAAAGAGTCTTAATGATTTTTTTTTAATTCACTTATATACTGTACCAATTGGAATTTAGACTTATAAATTTTTAAACTTATCATGTCATGATGTCGAATGTCAAAATCCAGGGGCCCCTAAAATGGTCAAGCCCCCCGCGCAAAAAAAAAAAAACCCTAGATACGCCACTGCTTAAAAGCTTATCTGACAAAAAAAATAGTTGATTCTTTTTTTTTATTTGGATTGTTTTGATTTCTAAATTTGAAGATTTTGCAACTTCAATTGATTTTTTTTCATCATATATCTACTTGGATTATCTAGATGGGAGGAGCACAGACCAGCCAAGTTTAGTTTTATCTGTTGCGAACGGCTTACGGCTGCTTTATTTAGTTTCCCGCCTCTATTATTTTGCCCAGTTAAGAGTTAAGGCCATATAGATCTAAGTGAACTCAGAAATGTCGTCCCATATTCTCGGATACCTGGACAGCTTCAGAATCAGAACTACCGTATTTGTGGGTTAAAGGACCTAATTCACCAATCTTTAACAGACAACATTTAGCCACGTGATAATATTGATAAAACAATGAAAAAAAAAACACGTATCGCGTGACAGCCTTTATGGATTACGTAATTTGTATAGAAGATATAGAGAACCACGTGGCTAAATGTTTGTTTACGATTGGTAAATGAGGTCCATTCTAGTACACTCCTTAGGCAATAGTAAATTCTTGTTTCTATCATTTTCTCTGCACGCTTAGAGTTACTTTCCTGTTTCATGGCAATGCTGAATTCTTACTATTTGATACAAGGGCAAGCTACTTCCAACGGTAGGCCTACATAAACAAATGTACTTCGAATTCATTGAGCTCCTCAACATCTTTATAGCCACATATTAGGATGTGCAATTAAAGTTTTAAGACCATACACGCAACTCTCATCTTTCCTTCGGCAACTTCACAATTACCGAGATTCCAGAACACTTAAAGATTTGCATAACTGCGTAAATTGTGTTGTAAAAAATGAGCAACATGGCGATAGATAGCCTACCCATACATGACCGAAGTTTAAACTAAAGGTTCAGTCTATAATAGTTCATTGTGTTTACATTCTTTTATACTGATTTTAATAGTTTATTGTGTCTACATTCTTTTATACTGAATCTCACTGATTATAATATATAATAGTTCATTGTGTTTAATTTATACTGATTCTAACAGTTTGCGTTAATATTTAATACTAGTCGACCTGCGGCATAGCATACGCCGCTATTTTCCAGGGCAGGCCTTAGGCACTGCAACATATGCGACCACCACAGTGGGTCCCGCACTTTCTTTGGACCCGTGCTACATTTTAGGTGTATAAATTATTAAATTGAACCATTTTATAACATATAACAGATTTCCCGCGGCCTCTTGACGACCGGCGGCATAGCATACGCCGCTATTTTCCAGGGCAGGCCTTAAGCACTGCAAAATATGCGACCGCAGTGGGTCCCGCACTTTCATTGGACCTATTCCTTTTTCCAGTCTATATTTATTTATGTCTATGGACCCGTGCTAATTTTTAGGTGTATAAATTATTAAATTAAACCATTTTATAGCATATAACAGATTTCCCGTGGCCTCTTGGACTTGATTTACCAGAAGCCCCTGGAAATCTCATGAAATGTTATTAAATATAGGCCTACGAAAAAGTCCTGGAAATCTCCGGAAATTATTAAATGTCGATCTAGATTAGTTTCAAGAGTCTTACGACACAATAGGCCTATAATCTCTTCCGGCTTCCACTTTTTTAACCTCCCTTCCATTCACTACACAAATTCATAAGAGAGAGTTTTATGAAACAAATATTTGTGCATTGTACTTCATTTTATGTCTAGAATCTATGTCTTTAAATTGTGTTTAATCTCTAAGACTGAGGATCATGCAATTTTTTTTTTCATAATTTAGAAATCATAATTCAATAGTAGATATATATACATATATATAGATACATATATACATATATGTATATTTATATACATGTGTTTTCAAGTTACAGGAAGTTACTTCCTTTTTCCGGTCTATATTTATTTATGTCTATGCTATTTTGTGAATGAAATAGTGAGGATTGGGTCCATTAACACCGTGGTGCGTTCGCCATGGGATCTTCCCTATTTGCTTGCTTGTTGTTGCTTGCTTGCATGTTGTTGTTTGACCTCAGACTTAGAGGAATATATATATAGATTTTATGCCGATTGTTTAATTAAACACACTTGTTTTTGTTTTGTTTTTTTATTTTTATTACCTTTACATTTTTTTTTTCAATTTTCAAAAGTTTTGTAGTAAGCTAGTTTTCTTTAAGTTTAAAAGATTTTTCGATTAATTTATGAAGAAATCATTTTTACTTTTTAAACATTATAATGTACAAGAGGGAAAAAAAGAGAAAGCGATATTAAGAAGTGTGGGGGTGGTGTTATTGAATATAAAGAGAAATGTGAGAGATTGAAAAAAAAAAAAAAGATTGGGTGGGAGCGATTTGAAAGAAACAGAAACAATAAACAATGTCAAGGGCACTAAATCGAACAATTACTGTTGCCGAACTGTTAATAAGCGAAAGTGCTTAGAATTTTTATTCTACAGTGTTAAAAGTGGAAAGAAAATTATGATATGCTCATAGACATAAATATTAAATATATATTTCTATGGATATGCTTTTAAAAATGCATAAGTATTTTCTTACTTCTGAAAGATAAAGAAAATCACGTGGCTAAAAGTTGTTTGTTTACAGGTCAATGGGGGTCCATTCGTTACGCCGAATATGTCTTACCAGCTGTGTATAGACTTGCCTACATTTATCATTGTTAATAATAAAAATATTATTATAGTGTTTGCTATCATCAATATTTCTTCTCTCTTTCTGAACTCATTTTCTAATCACAATTTATCAGCATTTAGATTGACTACCCAACACTTTTCCTAACTCTTCTTCCAAAGAAAACAACAACATACATTCTACTCTGGCCACTTCCTGTTCAATTTTTTTTAACTTCTTCTGTCATCAAAGCAATCAGATCAAAGCAATCAGTATTAAAAAGCCTTCCACATTCAAAGTTTATAACTAATAAATATATTTTCCTCCCCTGCCTTTGGTTCACCTGCTTTTTGGTTGTCATAAAAAGTGCATTCAATATTTTTCAATACACAAATAACTATATCAAGTTTCAATGTTGAATGAATTTGAATGAATATTATATAATATATGAAATTGATTTTCTCTCGTTATAGGAGAGTACTCATTATTAATTTGATCATATTCAATATTTTCACTGTATTTTTAACATTTCCAGAGTTTTATTATAGATCTATGCTTTATTATTTACAAGTCTTCCAATGCACAAATAAATATTGAATATTGAGTTAGCTATTTTTTAATATATTTAGCTGATTTTTGGTCGTGATAGTTTCGTTCTTTTTTAAAATTATGTTTTGCAGCAGGGTTTTTAAATTAAACTAATTGGATTTTGAACAAACAAATCTAGTTTTTTTTTGTATTTATTAATCATTTTTTTTTTACAATTCCTTATTGTAGAATTGTAGATTATTGTACTTCAATGTTGCCAACATTAATCTAAATGAAAATGTATGTATCTGTAATTTTAACAAAGTGTCAGGTGTTCAATTAAATATTCAATATTTTATTGAATGTTTCTTTCTTTCACATTTATACATAAAAATCAAATAACACAAGGAAAAGATTTTAAAAGATGATCTTTTTTCTTTTATTTAAACATCATTTCAAGTGAATTATAGAATAAAAATAGAATAAATAATTGGATATGTAAACAAAGACAATCTTATTGTTATTTCAAACATATATTATAAATATAATACTTATGTTGGTAGATACCTACTAAGACTAAGAGTGCTAGAATAAAGGCTGTTGTTAATTTGTTGTTAATTTCACTCTTTAAAAATCTGCACTGCAACCAGTTCTAACATAGTGTATTTTCATACTAAATAATTTAAGTTTAATCAATTTAACTATATCACTCACTATTTATAAGTAGATATTTTTATATATATATATTATATATATATTATTTTTGTGCATTAAAATATAGATGTAAATGATTTTCATCTGGACAAAATTTATAGTGAAAGAATTTAAAGTATTTAAATTCTCAACAAAAATTATTCAAAGCTAAAAAGAAAAGACAAAATGTATAGACAGGGAGTTCATTTAACACTACATAAAGATATAACTCTGATAGGACTAATAAATATGCATAAAGATATCTAGCTTGAATTATACATATTTTGTTAAACTCTATTCTATTCTAATATTAGTTATAAAGAGTCAAACTACATTACATGAAAAAAAGTTCGATTTTTTGTTACATTGATATGGAAGTTTTTCTTGAGCTTGTTAGAGCGCTACAGTAATATATCAATATTATTAATATTAATAGCACATTGAAAACCTATTATGCATGTATATATATATATATATAGTTTGTCCATCGTGGTTTGATGATGACCTCTTTTGTCATCCAGGGAGCTGAGGACTTTGCACGCATGTAAATATAGTCAAGAATCATTTTCTTCAGTCATGAGTGTTATAAATTATACAAGGTATTTCTATAGCTCAGAGAAACAATGAAAATGTTGTTAGAATGTAAGTTATAGCTTACAAATAACTTTCCTAAGATTGTTTTGAACATGAACATAAATACTAATGTAGTTTGTCCAATGAAGCTCAATATAACAGGTTTGATTACAATTATTCTCAAACTTTAAAAAAAATAACAGAACTATTTCAAATTAAATTTATACATGCCATACCAAAAATTATAAAATAAATAATTGTGAACAAATGTATTTGGCAAAATTATAAATATATAGATGAGTGCATCTATAGACATTTGTAAACTATTTCAAATTATTTTGGCTCAGAATGGTCAAATAATGTCAAGAATACAATTCCTATAAAGAACAGCTTTACAAAATATCTAATGCATCATAAGTTAGAAATAAAGGTGCCATTTTAGCCTACCAATCAAATAAAGCAAATATACCAACAGTGATACATTAATTAATTAATAGCACAAGAGATAAACAGTTTATAAATTAACATTTTAGAACTGTTTGATAAAACTAGCTTAACATATATCACACTTTTACTTTTATTCTAACAGATCAAAAAAGCAGACTGAAATTTTTCTAAAATGTTTTAAATGTTTCAGATGTTCCTTCAGAGTTGAATATCATCTACTTCTTAGTCCAAATGCAGGAGGATGAGGGATGGGAGTGGGTAGGGTATAAACCCAGGACTAGCAAGACAAACAAACAAACAAAAGTCCAGTGCACATATCACATAACCAGACAGCCATTGTCCTTTTTTTTCTTTCATCCTAATCCCCAAACAAAATAATGTCTTTCTTTTAAAGAAGACCAGTATGACATTACAGAAATGTTTTCCTGCTAAACCCAACTTGTTCTTTGAGCACCTCTAGTCATGATGAGCTAAATACAGTCATAATGTCCAACTTTGTCAAACAAAAACATGTAACTTATACGATTTCTCATCGTGTGATACACGTCTTAATCAATTGACTGCTTATAAATGTAGCAAAAAATAAAAGAGGTCCCATTGTGATGTGGTCAGTCTAAACAGCTGTAAGGTACTGAAAATAACTAGAAAATCTAACATTGAAGACTGTGCTCTATTCTAAGCCTTGTATCAAACTCATTAGACAGAGAGCAGTCAGGCTCAAGTTGGTTGAAATATTGAGTCATCTCTTGCTGTGTTTGTGTTAACCCGTTGGCTTTCATGTGCCATATATCAACAGACAGTACAGGTGTTTTGATCCTCTCTGGATTTCTCACTGAAAATGTCAGACTGACATAGGGAGTAGGCTTGTTATTTTTTTCAAACTCAGGAAGAAAATAGTTATTGAAATCAAAGATTTTCACTTCTGTGCCCCTCTCTAGCTTCTTGTAATGGATCTCTGTGGGTACTGTGTAATAGGGAACTGCTTTGCAGAGCCGTTTGGCAAAAATGTCATCTCCTTTGCAAACAAAAGTTACCCCCCTTTCCATGTGATTTAGTATTTTCTGGATTAATTCCAAGTTATCCTTATTGAAGCCTGGGCAGGTGCCTGCACATGGTAACTCAACAAGTTTGGCATTACTTGGGCCGAACTGCTCTGGAGTTGGGCAGTGTTTAATAGTTTCTCTGCTTATGCTGTTGGGAACATAGCAAAGTTTAAGTGACTCCTCGAAGATCCTCTTGGACACCACAATTTGGTTTAGATATTTGACACTAAGGACAATACGAGGGGCATCTGAGCAATCTAACATATTGTTGAGCATAAGAGGTGGCTTCGATAAGAAGTTTAAAGATGGCCTATCTATGGTTTCTGGTGACTCACAAGAATCATCGCTTATGTTGTCATTAACAAAAGTAGGTATATTTCCAGTGGGAATATTTTCAGTGTCATTGATACCTAACTGGGGACGGGCCCCTACTACATTAACATCATTGATGAGTTGCCCTAAATCCTGATATGGGCAAACCTCTGAGCATAAGCCACTGCCATTTATGTTTCTGGTATCTACTGTGTTTGGTTTGGAACTAGCACAAGGAATGTTGCTGAAATTATTATAAAGGAAATCATGTGAAGTCTGTAGAATAGGGATTTCCTTCAAGACAGGATTTCTTACACAAGTATTCATGGCAGAGGCTGAATATGTAAGTGGTGCAGTAATAGATGGTATGCTATCTAAATTTCCAGAAAAACCATCTGTGTCTATATCATTGAATTCATTTACTGGACTGCGACTTCGAAATGCAGCACCGCTAAAGCTCGTAAACTGATCAAGAACTGGAGGCTGAGACTGCAATTCAATGTCGAATTGATTGAAAGGAAGAGATGCCTCCACTTTAGGTGGACTGTTTACACTCCTTCGCTTTCCTTTCAATTTTCTCCCATTGACAGGACTGTTGCTGAACTGATAAACTTTGATGGGATTCTCTCCATCTTGTTGGCGAAGCTTTTCTAATTCTTTGACCCCAAGGCTTCTTAAGGCATTGCGTAAACGCTCTTTCCACATTTTGAGATCTTCTGGCTGTGGTTCTTGGCCTCTAAAATTGTACATTTTCCTTGCTATTTCACACAGCATGTAGGCATCAGGCTCACCCCATCTAGTGGGTCGATGGTGCTTCCATGGCAGCTGCCAAATCTGCTGTTCTTTATCGAGCCATTTCATAAAAGGAATTGTCTCATTGTCTAGGAAGCCCTTTATTAAAGGCAGTAATCTTGTTGAGTTCTAGGGGGAAAAAAAGAAACATAAAGCATCATTTCATAGACAATAACACAATAAATAAAGGATTTAATGTTACACTAAATCAGTGATGACCAAGCTAATTTGACCTGTGGGTTATTTTAATTTTCGACACTCGTGTCGTGGGGCACATGACCGAAATGATACAAAAACGAAATGAAATTAACTTGAAACTATAAGAAACCCGTAGATCTAGAACTTACATTAATTATAAGAAATCATGTTTTACTCGTAGAAAAATGGCTTCATTTCTCTATTTAAAATGAGAACATCATTGAAGCTAACTTACCACTGACTCAATATCATCTCTTGTTTGGTAAATATTCTCATAAATTCACCAATCTCTATGTGTAGTTAAAAAAATGTACAAAAGCTCCTTCTTCCCTAGAAGCTATTAGAGCATGGAATGGGTTGCATGAGCTACCCAGGAAAACCAGTGACTTGGCTGAGTTTAGGTCATTGGTAAATATACATGACTAAATGCACCACGCATAGGACATAATCATCTTTTTTTGAAGTAACGTCTGTAACTTATAAGATCAGAGAAAAATAGACTATAAATAAGGAATTAGACCAGTGGCATAGCTAGGAGCCATTGTATTATATTGAAAAAGTGAATACTGAAAGGAACTTGTTAATTAAATCAGATTTTCTTCCAACTTAGGCCTGTCAAAGACCTTTTCATACTAGAAAAAAAAAAGCAAGCTATACTATAGGGATTCAAATCTAATGGGAGGAGATTCTGACACTTCCTCTTCTTCCTAGAGTACAACAGCTGTATCTGAGATGTTATTCCTGTCGCAACAAGTTGAGATCAGTTAAACATCCTAGATCTATATGCAGGGACCCCTAAAGAGGTCAGGCCCCCCAATTTGTTTACCAATTCCTAGCTAAGACCCTGAATAAGATTTGATAAGATTGCTTGTAATCTTACCTATTAATTTCATTGTCAAATAAATGGGCTGCTTTTTTAAATAATTGCTTAAAGAGATAATATTATATAATATAGATCTATATTTCTAAT
>JADKLZ010083194.1:12602-28526 GCA_021533235.1 Biomphalaria straminea
TATATATATATATATATATATATATATATTAGATCTAGAGACTAGAGAAAGCCTATTATATATTATAAAACATACCTCCATTGCCATTGGATTTTATCAAGTTATAGGTCTATATCTCCTGAATGTTTCTCCTCTCTATTATAGATATCGAGAAATAAAATAATAATGTACACTCCTACAACAGATCTAGTATATAGTAATATAGATCTAGACTATAGTACAAGTCTACAAGACAAGTAGATCACTAGAAAGTCCTAGACTCTAGTAATTAGTGAACTATTGCAGTTTGTAGTCGTAGTGTGTGGTTACACCAGTTCAGAGTAGCAGCGACTTGATTGAGTGTACTGTTTGTGTACCCTTGTTTTAACTATTAGATCTAATTATAAATAAGATACATCTGATGATCTAGACTAGCCTTAAGCCTTAACTATTAGCTAGACTGCATTATGATTAAACTACTAGACATCTAACTGGCCTAACTCTGCTACAGTAAACTTAGTTTAAAACTACAGTTGAGCATAAGTTGAAGTCTAGATAATCTATCTATCTTATCAGTTTCTAGTTTATATCTAGATCTATCATTCTGATTCTATGCCACAAATAATAATGATAATGTTGGCTGCATTTCAATAAATAAGCCACTCTTGGGAACCATGACTCGTGCCAAAACTATTTACTATTCACACACAGTTGAAACCTATCTCTGACACTACACAGAAACTCTGACCTTCTTTTAAAGGAAAGAGGTTCGATTAACTACCGGTAATCGTAGCATGAGAACATTTTACTCTAATTCTAATGTCTACTAATGATGTTGTTAGCGGAAGAAGGGTTGTTTCTTGGAAACGTTGCTATTTTAAGAATAGCAGTTGCGGTTTTAAACAATTTTTAGGCCAAGATATGTAGGTCACACTACAATAGTTAAAGTTAAAGCCAAAGAAAGATACATTTATGTTACATATTATCTTTTTTCACTCTTTAATTTTTTTGTATGTAGATCTAATCTATAAATAAAAAGTACAATTATACTTAATTTCAATGAGATGACGTTGCATAACGCGTAGGACGTAATCATCTTTTTTGAAATAACGACAATAACGTAGTCTGTATTATTTATATAAGTTCGTACTACTGTAAAAACAATCTATGTCGATATGGACTTTTATCTTATATTAAAATAGGCCTATCTTATAAAATAAGAGTCTGTAAACCAGAGTCTCACATTGATGACTGAATCCTAACCCAGTGGCGTAGCTAGGGTGGGGGGAGGAGGGGGGAGAATTTGAAAATCCTTGAAGGGGGGGGGCATAATGAGTGTTTTTTTACTTTGAAAATTTAATTTTAAGCCGCTGCCGGGGCCCCCGAAAAGGTCCAGCCCCCCCCCCCCCCGTACCCCCAAACGATGGAAAATTTCTAGCTACGCCACTGTCCTAACCATTCTTTTCTTTTACAAGTACAATTTTCCTATTTTTTCAGACGAATTCCGTGTCCTGAGACATAATATAGGCCTACAAAAAAGAGTGTTGAGTTAGTTCTGTGTTAACCTTTGATCTTTTAACACTGTTACGGAAAAAGTTTTCTCTGCAGTGAACGAAATACGCGGGCCTGGGCCGGCCTTAGGCAAACTATCTTCTTATCTTATATGATACAGATGTTACTTCAAAAAAGATGATTACATCCTACGCGTCATGCATTTAGTCATGCATATTAACCAATGACCTAAATTCTGCCAAGTCACTGCTGGTTTTCCCGTCTGGCTCAAGCAGACCATCCCATGCTCTAATAGCGCAGCCGCCTATAGGGCCTTCAATTGGTAGGGGCGTCGCACAGAACTAACAGAAAAAATCAACAAAAAATTGCGAATCTTGGATCAAATCTCAAATTTGGAATGTTCAATGGCTCTATAGTCTTCTAACCTAGATCTCTACTATGACTCAATGTTTATTATTAATCTGTTAGACTCAATGTTTATTATTAAACTGTTAGACTCAATGTTTATTTTTAATCTGTTAGACTCAATGTTTATTATTAAACTGTTAGACTGTAATTAGTAGGTTTTTAATAAATATCGTATTATTTTTTTCGGTGTTTTTTTTTTTTATTTGGAGCAAACAAAATTCACTTCGCCTGAGGGCCTCTAATTACCTAAGGCTGGCACTGTGAGGATATGTGAAAATACAAAGTTAAAAGGGGCTAAGCAAAAAGTACTTTTAATAGTGCATGGAAGGCAAAAGGGATGTATGTGCGTCTCCATCAAGTTTCAGGGCAACTGCCTCACATAGTGTTAAAGATGGTAAAAGATCCAGAGATCATCTGAAAAGCGGTAGTTTAGGTGGAACCATTTTATATTAAAACAATGTTTTTCTTGCCTTTTTAAAAAAATTATTTTTAAAATGCACTATTCTAAGAATGTAGACCTATACTCTATAGATACATTCAATCGTGGTAATGGTCGCTATTGGACTTCAGCTGAAGAGCTCCCGGTTTATTCCTTGTAATGCTTGACTGTTTGTTTGTAAAAATGTTTTGGATGTTCCATCATAGTTGATTACTGATGTCCATTCGGGACGAGAGCAAGAGCTGGCTCTCTTTTATGTCCCTTTGACCAAGGGAAGGATTTTACCCGTGGCCCGGATGAGAGGCCGGCTCTTCGCCACTACTCTGTCAGAAGTTCCACCTTATCCGAAGTGTTCATGTGTCACACCGTGACCTCCGTTGGCTGTGGTCACACCCGGTGTGTCGCTGCACACGACCCTCTTGAGCTAAGCACGAATTCCTCCTCTCCTGCGATGCCGAAGGCCGAGCCTCGCGGGGGCCCTATATATCTATGCTGTCCCATCGAACCATTGCGAGGGCGCATTTCCACTCGAATGGACCCCGTTAGGGAATGAAGCGATGGGGTTTTCGGACACTTTGGCGAGCCTTTAGGTGCATCCCTACCACGTGCAATGTACAGTGTCTCCCCCATATCTGTGGAAGCCCGCAGAGGGCTGTGTTCGCTACCGTTCTTAGCATATCCATTTCCCTATATGGATGTATCCACCGAGGTGCCACGCTGAGGCGACGGTAGCTGGAATTCCTCCGCCGTCATAGTTTAAGATGATTTACATCCTAGTATTAACATCCCGCAGGACGATGGGAGAGGGCGGAGTCTGAACCAGGGACCATCGATAAGTCCGAACGACAATCCAGCGCGCAAATCACACCAGACAGCCACTGAGATAATGTAGCCTTAATTAAATCTGATATGGAGCATATATACCTAGTTACTTTGTATAATAAACAAGCATACTAATGATTCACTGTATGAAATATTAATCACTTTTAAAGATTAGCCACCCGTTAAAAAAAAATCCCGGAGATATTAATTTAAAAAAAAATATGAGGGGGAAGGGGAGACAACAATAGTAATGTTATAGAAACAAGACTTCAACATGAGTTACCTCGCTTCAAATTGAGAAAAAATGAATCATTCATAGTTATAGTTACAACTTACACACACCTAATTTCGTTATTTTAATATTATTTTTCAAATTAACTCTGAAGTTTTAGGGGAAAATAATTAACTATTTTGTGATATATGATAGGCCCTTGAATTTTAAAATAACAAACAAACAAAAATACAAGAATGAAGATAAGATTCAAACATTGGTAAGTTTTGAAGGAAGAAGAATTACTAACTTGCACTTCGCGGATGACATAGATGGCCAAGCAGGGACAGAAGAAGAACTAGCTGACTTTACAACAAGAATACTGCAGCTTACGGTATGCAAATAAATGCACAAAAAGAAACAAATTATGCCAACAGTTCTTTAAAAGAGTCATCAGTATTGGGGGTGAGAGTCTGGCTAGTGTCAGTAGTTACAAATACCTCGGAGCTATTGTCTCAGATGAGAGAACGAAATCGGAACTACTGGCCAGAATTTTACAGTCCACAGAAGTACTTGCAAAACTTAAAATAATATGGAAAGACAAAGTCAAATCCCTCGTTACCAAAATCAGACAGATGCGCTCCCTGGTCATGGCCACATTTCTATATGCTTTTTTTTTTTTGCGAGTCTGCAGAGCTAGAGAGTAGGACCCTAGCAATAGGATTGAGATGCTACAGAAGAATCCTAGGTATCACATCAAGAGATTAGAGACAGGGTTACTGCAGCAATTGGACTCCATGGTGACCTACTAACTATCGTAAAAAAAAAAAGAAAGCTAAAAATCTATGGCCATATTACATGATCTTCGAGGCTCGCAAAGACCTTCCTTCAGAGAACAGTAAGAGGAAAAAGCAGAAGCAGCAGACAGAGAGTGATGAGAAGACAACATAAAAGAATGGATGGGCCTGCTATCGAAAGAGGTTCTAGCGAAGGTAAAAGACAGAGAGGAATGGAGAAAGACGGTCGACAAATCTTGGAATTATTACCGGTACCTGATTTGAGCAAATGTTTATGGGGTAGACGAATAAGAATTAGTTTCTCTCTTCACAACGAATGAATTAAATCAATCATCCTAGTGTTTTTAACGACATTGACATCAATCTTTTTGATGTTTTTAACGACATTGACATCAAGCTTTCTAGTGTTTTTAACGACACTGAAATCAATCTTTTTGGTGTTTTTAACGACTATGACATCAATCTCTCTAGTGTTTCTAGAGACATTGACATCAATCTATCTAGTGTTTCTAGCGACAATGGTATCAATATTTCTAGCGTTTTTAGCGACAATGACATCAATCTTTTTTGCGTTTTTAGCGTCAATGACATCAATCTTTATTATTCCTAGCGACAATGACATCAATCTTTCTAGTGTTTCTAGTGACAATGACATCCATCTTTTTAGTGTTTCTATCAACAATGACATCAATCTTTTTAGTGTTTCTAGCGACAGTGACATCCATCTTTCTAGTGTTTCTAGCGACAATGACATCCATCTTTCTAGTGTTTCTAGCGACAATGACATCCATCTTTCTAGTGTTTCTAGCGACAATGACATCCATCTTTAGAGTGTTTCTAGTGACAATCCTCTTTTTCGTTTAATTTATTATATGGAGCGTTCATATGACTAGACCAATACATGAGATGAACTGCGCAGTTGTTCCAAATTAGACAGCTCTCCACATATATCTTTCTATAGGGGTGTTTTGGGGCTCAGTTCTAGCAACAATGACATAAGGGAATATTGTCGGAAGGATCCAACGTGCTCCCGCAGTAAACAAGACTTCAGAAATTCGTGCCGCGTGACACCAAGTCACCCGAAGGTAGTCGTTTTTTTAATTTGGTTTTTATTTTAATCAAGGGACAAAAAAATATGTTTTATTGCATTCCTATTTGATTATCAAGGAAGTAAAATTAGACTTCGATAAAGATTATGCTTTCTCAATGATAATCTAACCCTCTTTTCTTGTCAAAAATGGCTACATTTTTACAGGTGTTCTACCGTCGTTCTGTTGACGTTTTTAAGAGTGACCAAACAGCTTTGATAGCGCCTTGATAAACGTGATGAGGATTTTGAAAGGATATTCTTCGAATGTTCATCATACATCATTATAGGTCCGTGACGCTCGTTTCTATGATGAATTGCCAATAGGCGCCAGTAGGATGAGTTCTTGAAGCTCAGATTTAAAAAAAAACGCTTGGCGCAGGAGCTCCTTTGACTCCGCTGGCGGAGCTTTCAGCGACAGACCTCTTAGTTGGCTAATGGGACGGGAGGAGCCCCGGGTGGGGGGAACGAAAGGATATTGTTTTGTATGCGAGCAGTGGCTTACCGAGGGTGCCAGGCGCCCGGGGCGGCATAGTCTGTTGGCGCCCCAACCCCTATTAGTATGCGTAATCTATATTTGCATAAAAACAATCACCAATCAATAAATTAAAAATTTTTTATTGTAAACAAAGTTAATGAACAATCTGAAGCAACATTAGCCATTTCTTATAGAACTACTTTTCGTGATCTTGCACTAGCAAAGTTCTCAATGACATCATCAAAATTAATTGTTTCGACCAGCTCCTTTTCTATGCTTAGCAATGCCAAGTCTGACAGACGCTCCTGACCCACTGAAGCTCTCAAATAAGTTAAAATTTTTTTTAGTTTACTAAAAGAACGCTCACAGCTAGCAACTGACACAGAGATTGTCTGCATAATTTGCAAAGCAATTCGCAAGTTTGGAAACATGTCATTGCCATATGAAATAATAAATGAAAGTAATTCTAATGGGCTGCTTGGGGTAGCATCTGGCCGGGTTTTCAGCACCATACTGCAGGCACTGATTTCTACGAACAGTTCAGTTCCATCGATATCAGTTTTATAAAAGTCAGCCAGCGTAGCACAGTGCTGTTGAATATCATCAGAGGTATCATTAGCAAACAATTTGCTGATGTCGAATTGAAATCCAAACTTTTAATCTAACGTCTTCAGACGACCAAATCGTGTTGTCATCTCCTGGATTAGTCTATCAATAACTGATTTCATAATGCGAGTTATTTCTTCAACCGCACCGAATCCTGCATCACGAGCATTTTCACCAGGCATCTGTTTTCGACGTTTAATTCTTCCTTCTATCCTAATTCCCAATTTTTCACACAGAACTTTAGCTGCATTGACTGCAGTGATGCAAACATCTTCTCGAATGCTATGTTTTGTTGTAAAATGTTTTACATGTTTCGGATGTTCCTTCAAAGTTGATAGTTACTTCCTAGTCCAAACCTCCCGCAGGACGACGGGGGATGGGAGCGGGCAGGGTTTGAACCCGGGACCTACTTAGCCGTTGCTGCAGTCCTTCTAAATCCAGTGCTGCGTCATGGAAATTCATTGATGGATCTTGCAGTCGTTTTTTGAATCCGGTCAATTTTTGACAAAACTGCATGCCAGAAATCAAGTAGAGTGATGAAATTGAAATTCATCACATTTTGAAGCAAACTGTATGCATCATTCTGAGTCTCACTAGTTTGAGTACCATCTTCATACAGGTTTTCTAACAGCTGTAAAAATCCATCAAGCTGTTCGTGGATTGCATTCACCGCATCTTGTCTTGCACTCCAGCGTGTTGGACATTCTCTCCTCAATGTAATTCCAAGCAATTCTTTCATTTTCTCCCATCGAACAGTTGAAGCACTGAAAAAAAACGTCAATTTTCTCAACTGTACCGAAAAATGTAACAACAACTGGATCCTGTTTTGCAGAATGTAATCCAGCTAAATTCATTCTATGGTTGTTACAATTAACAAACGATGCTTGAGGATTTCGAATGGCAATTCTTTGTTGGAGTCCGGACAGTTCTCCTGCCATTACATGGGTGCTCTCCCCTAGTTTATATAGAGCGTGTAATACCCATTTTGGCGCCCCCTACTCTCCGGCGCCCGGGGCGGATGCCCCTCCGCCACCCCTAGGTACGCCACTGTATGCGAGATTCACATGTGACAGTTTAAGAAACACTAAAGTCTGAAAAAAATGTTCTGTCATTTCTTTAGCTACTTATGAGACATGAAAAATAGCTACCGCAATAGCCATCAAATACGCTAGGTAAGGCCTTCTTCAGCTGATTAGATCTAGGCTGTATAATCCTACTCTAGATAGCTTATAGATTTCTCACATTTTTCTATACCTAGCTAGTAAGGCCGATTTTCTTATTAGTAGCCTATGTAAAATCAATAAGATTAAACAAATAAACCGACGCAGTCAAATAATAGCAAGAGAACCAAATGTTAAAATCAAACTTTGGCGATAGCTATTTATGATTAATGAATTAATGATATGTAATGTATACATATAGATAGATCTATCTAATCTAGATCTACTCTAGTTCCATCCTAGAGACTATGTCTACGTCATTTTGTATGCTGTCACATATAATGATGCAGTTTTTGGTGATTCCTCGAGAGGGCAGCACGTCTTTCTGAATTGCCAGTTTGGCTTTTTTTTTTTTAAACAGTTTTTATTTCATCGTTTAAATAATAATAGATCTAGATACAACTGTTTTTTTTTCTGTGTAAATATCTCGAAATAAAAATATAAAAATATTCTAAAAAAATAACAAGAGCATATGCTTATAAAAAATAAAACAATAATAAAAACAAAAAAAAAAAATATTTGCTCTTTTAGAGTTTCTATATCTAGAATCTATTATCAGCCTAACCGTATCCTACAGAAAGAAAATAACAGAAATACCTAAACTAGATCTGTTTTATTGAAAAGCATCAATTCCAGGATTACATTTAGTCTAGATCTCTATTTTCTCTGCTAGCATCATAGATCTAGTTACCTAAAAGGTTACTTTGTTATATAATCTACTGAATGTTAGATTTAGCATATATACCTTCTCGTAGAGTTACTTCTATCATTCTATCACCATAAATCATAAATATAATCACATCAGACGATCAGTTACTCACTGTTACTGTTAGTGTTAACTGTTAGATCTAGTGGTGACAGTGTTAGGTGACTGTTACTGAGTGTTAATGTTAGTGACTGTTACTGAGTGTTAGTGTTAGTCTGTCAAGTAAAGTCTAGTTAGTAAGTTAGTGCAGTTATTGATCTAGTTATAGTTGGAGTTACTCAGTAGAGTAGAGTTGAGTAGAGTCGTAGTAGTATTACTAAGTATTACTATAGTATTAGTAATAAGTTTAATTTTTAAATAAGTTAGCTTAGACCCTTAGATCTAGAGACTGATCTGTGATCATTATAAGAAATTCATTAAACATTACTCATTAGTCATGAGTCCAAAGACTCATTAAATGATTAATAATCTTATAATGATTATTTAAGTACATCACAGATCTATTTTCTAGGCCTACTCATAGTCGTCATAGAGAGAGATTATTCTAGAGATATTTATAATGTTTAAAGTTTAATGTAATTAATTACTTACATTAGAATAACTTCTAAAGATGACTTAGTCTTTTAGACATCTAGTCATCTTAGATTGGGCAATCCTGTAGATTAGCGGTCCGCGCTCACATAATGCCGATAATTAGCCAAAATAAAATTTAATTCATTTTATAGATGTAAATAGTGTTTTGAATGAATTTGGTTGTAAAAAGTAACCTTTATATTTTGATTATACATCAATAAAATTCCCTTAGCGACTTCAATATGATCTGTGCGCTGCCATTTTGTTTTTTGATGATTTACAGTGGTGTTGCCAACTTGTAGTATTTTAAGAATTTTTTTTGGCACATTTTGTTTATGATGTTTACATAAAGCAACTGCATATGTGCTAAACAAAATTATTTAGTTAACTATAGAAACTACTACCATTACTAGAAACTATTACTAAAATCTTGTAAATGGATGGATGGTTAGTTGGTTATTTAACTTATTTGATGGTTGCATGAGGTTGGGTGGCTGGTTGGTATGATGGATGGCTGTGGTTAGTTGAATGGTTGTGATTGTTGGTAGGTTGGTTGTTGTTAGATATAAGATGGGTGGTTGGCTGGTTGGTTGATATGTTGGTTGTGGTTGTTTGGTAGTGGATGGTTGGATGGATGATTGGTGATGGCTGTGAGGTTGGGTTGGTTGTTGATTGACTGGATAGATTGATAGTTGGTAATGGTTAGCTGGTTGGTGATGGTTGGTAGGTTGCTTAATATGTTGGTTGTGGTTGTTTGAATGGTTGGTTAGTATGTTGGCTTTATTTGGTTTGATGGATGGTGAGGGTTGGCTGATATGTTTGTTGGCTAGATGGATAATTGTTTTGTTAAATGGTTGGCTGGTTGGTTGTGATTGGTTGGTTGGATAGATGGTGATGGCTGGCAATTCTATGTTGGTTGTGGTAGGTTGACTAGATGTATATTTATAAATTTTTATGATTGGTTGTGGTTGGATGGATAGTTGTTTTTTTGTTGGTTGGCTGTATGGGTGGGTGGTTGGCTGATATGTTGCTTGAGGTTGTTTGATAGGATTGTTGTGGTTGTTTGGATTGATGGATGGTTGGTGATGTTTGGGTGGTTGTGGTTGGTTTGCTAGATGAATAATTGTTTTGTTAAATGTTTGTTTCTTTGTTTCTTTACTTTATTAATAGGTGGTTGCATGGGCGTAGCGTAGCCAGGATTTTTTCCCTGGTGGGGGCTACGCACATGGGTGGTTGGCTGCTTGGTTGATATGTTGGTTGTGGTTGTGGTAGCTTGACTACATGGATATTTTTATGATTGGTTATGGTTGTATGGATAGCTGGTTCTTGTTGGTTGGCTGTATGGGTGGGTGGTTGGCTGATATATTGGTTGTGGTTGTTTGGATTGATTAATTGTTGGTGATGTTTGGGTGTTTGTGGTTGGTTTGTATGTTGGTTAGCTAGACGGATAGTTTTTTTTTTTAAATGGTTGGCTGGTTAGCTGTGGTTGGATGGTTGGTAGATTGTTTGTTTGTTTTGTTAGATGATTGGTTGGCTGGTTAGCTGTGGTTGGTTGATTGGTTGGTGTGTATCGCTTTGATAGTGTCAGTACCGGTATCCTAGCACTTGAGATGAACTCCGATTGGGAACAGACCAATTGTGCTCTGGCAAGAAACTGGGTCATCTGGCGTAATGCCTCATAGCCCCCCCCCCCCTCCTACAGATCGCACTCTAATAGCATCATACACCCAATAAGTTCAACGTCCAGAGAGAAGGAGCGAAGCAGCATGTAGCAGAGAGCTTGTCCGAGTCAGTGCCATCTCCCACGTAGACTAGCACCCTATACTCAAATCTAGCGGTGTGCTTCGTTACCGACCCTTTTGTACTGTGGCCTAGCGCGAATAGTATTTTCAGCCAATCAGCATTCAGAAAGTTTGACGACGTATTCATTTTTTCTCCAATAGACTACTGTACCTATACATCGAGTGGCCGTGTGAAAATCAATGTTGCAATGTACAATTTAAAAAAAAAAACGCGTATGTATTTTTTTCATTAGAAAGTTGTTTCTGCGCAAGTCAATGGACTACTGTAGCTCATATCGTGCACTTTGTTCTTATACCAAAGACTAAAGAAAGTATTTGTTTCCTAGTAAGTTGTTTGGTACGATAGCACAGGTTTTCTGCCTTGCCTCATCGTTGCGCCAGAATGGAAACGGTCGTAGAAGTGGAGGACTTGGCCAAATTGGTAGCGAAACAAGGCTCCCGCAGGAGTGCCTAAAGGGGTGCAAGAGCACCTCCGTTGCATTGAGCGGGGATGTAAAAAAGCTCCCGCAGCGATCTGTCAACACCCAGGCGCCGTTACACAAATGGCATGTCACGCACAGTGAGCCATGTAAAGTATGAGAAAACAACAGTGGTGCGGCCTTCCGGCATCGCCTCATACTCTAGTCCGCGAGTCCGGAGTGCCCGTGTGCATTGGGAGTGAACGCATAAGCAAACTTTAAGTTTAACCCCGAATCTCACACCCTGACAGAGTGGCGGGAAGGAGGAACTCGCCGCTCAATTCAGGCTGGTGAAAGGAAGCTTTTGTTCGCTTTTGCTGGCCTTAGTGTTCCAAATGCAACGCACAACACTACTAGACAATTTAAATTGACTCGATGGCTACTGGAAGCTAATTATTAAACGAAAGCTGCTGCGACTGGAAACATCTTGATAATAAAATTCAGCAGCACGAAGTTTCTGTCAATCACGTTCTAAAATGTTTGTAAAATGTTTTAAAAGTTTCGAATGCTGTTTCAGAGTTGACGATAATCTACTTACTAGCCCAAACAAGTCCAGCGGGCATTCCGCACAACCATGCAGCCATCCATTTTATAAGTATGTATCCATGTAGTCGGATTACGCTATGCGAATGTCTAATGGTAACCCAATGGATAAATTGGTACTAGAACAAATTAGAAAAGGAAAATCGCATTAGCGCGCAGTTTTAGCAAGAATTCTAGCTATAGTTCAGTACCTTGCCAGAAAAGAAAAAAAAAGCGCATTTCGTGGGACAACAGTCAATTTTTGATTGAGATACTTGACAGATTTGACTCTACATGTAATGATGCAAGAACATCTTCGGCGACGCCGAGGCTCACAACCAGTACCTCTGATATAGGATTCAAAACGAGCTTATACACCTGATGGCATATTTTCCGTCATCCGTGACTGCATGCTTGATGTCAGACACAAAAAAAAAAAAAAGATGTCTTGTACATAGCTTTTGTTGACGTATGAAATCTAGAAGTTCAGGCTGAGAACACTTCAAGTTTATGTAGTTTAAAGGCCAATAGTACAGTACTTACGTAAGGTACCGGTAGTATTTTAGTAACAAAAATCAGCGCTAGAGGCGGACGAACCCATTAGCGTGACGTACGGCTCAGGGTGTCGCATATTAGGCCTACATTTGCCCAGAGCCCCGCGCACTGCTAAGGCCGCCTCTGCAGCTAATACTATAATATTGCCAAGCAGCCAACACGTAACACTGACTGTACAAATACTTCACAGTATATAGCCTACCAGTACCACCGTATCAATTCTAGTACCACTGTATCAAACTACACGACTGGCCTATTGGCTTCGTCACAGACTTACACTATAGGTTCCACTGTTCAAGACTGACGTCAGACTGTTGTGTCGGTCTTGATCTCTGATCATCAAGATGTCGCCTCATACTGTGACATTCGTGACTCCATATCAAAGATGCCGCTCATACTCGCGAGGTATCTTGACTATACTCTGCAACTAACCGTCGTAATGCGCTGTACAGAACCGCACAGAACTGAACCAAGCCAAGCCGTGTAGTGAACAGTCTTGTTTTACAAGGTCCCCGCTGGTCTCTCAGAAATGACGGTGATACACACGTCTAGCGCTGGCCTGGGCGATTTTGTCGGCTCACTACACACCCATATCGCACCACCACCAAAGTTTTAACACTACGATATATGAAGTGCTTACTGCAAAATGACGAGGAAATATTGATACATTCCAAATATTTGATCTGCACTTTTGTGTCTCGTCACCTGTGTGAATACAGTGACCTGGTCTGTCGGGCTTAAGCCTGCCCTAAAGCAGGCCTGCTCTGGCTCCAGGAAACCGGCACTTTGAAAACATCAAACAAGTCGCTCGTTTAACATCGGTTTGACAATTTTGCCTTATGTAGAGTTTAGTTTTCCTCGTTTGCTCTTCTTCCTCATTCTCATGGAGAACAGGATAATTGAATATGGGAGCGGGTAAGGTTTTAACCAGGGAACAACAATAAATATGAACATGTAAAACACACGACCGGGCAGCCATCCTGCTATAGATTGGTGCAATGTGAACACTACATAGATGTATATACGGACTTTCAGAAATTGTCGGCATAGACCATAATCGATGAAACGAAATACTCTCACTGGAAATACCATTCAGTGGAAATTTAAGAAGGCCACTAGGTGTTTGGAGTGTTGTGTGTTGAAACACTTTCCAAAAAATCTTTTGTTGATGAGTTCTATATAGTACTGCAGCAACTTTAGCACAAGCTATACAACACAACACATTTTGCCTAGAACGCACATAGCACAATAAGTATTGCTGGCTGCTTGTGCTAAAGTAGGAAATATAGGCTAAATAATGAACTTTACATTCTGTATTAAAACATCAAGACAACTTCATAAACCAAACGACAGTGACACACAAATAAAACATTCATGGATGAGACATTTGTTAACATGCATGACTAGATTGACACATGAAATACGTGGACTTCTTCTTTTTTTAAAGTAACGTATGTTCAAGATTAGGCTATAGAGTAAAACAAAAAGTATTATTATTGGTTAACATTATGTTCATTCTACAATTTCTTCAATTCTTTCAACGTTATTGTTTATTTTTCTGGATTCAATCAAATCTATATATTTCGTACATTGACTGCCATTCTATAGGCATATCTTATATTATTCACTCCAAGCATAGATTTTCTTGATTAATTTGATTGCTGTAATTTAATAGTTTATATTTTATTTTTTTTTTAATAATACGGGAGGTGAAAAAAAAACGAAATAAAACATAAGAAATGGTCATTGTTTAGATTGGTCATTATATTCATAGGCCTAACTAATAAATCTGGAAATAGATATAGATCTAAAACGATACCTCTGCATATGAAAAATTTAATTAGCCCTAAAAATATATACCTTGCTAGAACTAAATCAATTACTCTGCATATGAAAAATTTAGCCCTAAAAATATTTATTTTTTTTTAAACCGCATAAAAATCGTTTTCTTTTAAAATACTATATAGAACTAGATCTAGCTACATTTGTAAACAAAATAATTATTTTTAGTTGGCAGCTTTTCCGGGCCAAAAATCTAGCTAAGTTGTTGATCTAGTCTTGTTGACAAAAGAATGTCGTGAGACCGACCCGGACCGCTAATCTACAGGATTACCTTAGATTGTATAAATAAGTAATCTTCTACATCTATGATCTAGAATCTATAGTAGATTCATATTTGGCACACCAACTTTGGGAACTAGTTCAAATTTTTATTTTATTTTTTTTATTTATCAAGGTTTAACTTACAAAAAAAAAAATGAAAGCAGATTCTTATTCTGCAACTAAAGGACTATAAAAATAGCAGTGTTTCTTTGAATTACCACTCATACCACTCATAGTCAAGATTTTATTTTAAAATAAAGTAGGTCACTTCATGCTCCTATACTGCACACAGATTTTATGCTGTCTCCTTTAGTGCACAGTGAACACCGTCAATAAACACCACTATGTACTTTAATTGCTTATAAATTATATCTAATAAATATTTCTTCATCCCTTATATGGCATTATGGGTATGAATTGCCGGGGGAGGTTGAAACAATAGCTTTACATATACATGGTTTCCTAGAATCTCAAAAACTGCCCTCTGCTTTGGAAAGTGGAACAGAAATTAAAGGTGGGTACTTATCTAAAATTGGACACACGCAGTTCCGAAACGTCGTTTTTAGCTCCAAACATAAAAACAAATGAGTTGTAACAAAAAAAGCGACTTGTTTACTGACGGAGAATGGGATGACCTGTGCCACATATAAGAACCTACTATAACTAAAGATTCTAGCTCTAGGAGATGAATTGGTATTCTAATCTATAGACTCTAGTCCCATCTCTATTAATGAGCATGAGATTACACTTAGATAGACTCGATCTAGAGTCTGAAGTTTCAGTTGAGTTAAACTTAGTCGACATGGAACTTGTATACCATCCCTTGTTAGTGCACTACAAAGTACTGAGTACAATCCACTTTAGATCACTAGTTGATGTCTAGTATTATTAGTTATAATTGAGCTAGTTTCTTCCTCTCTCTATACATAGATCTAGATATTAATCTATTTAGTCTATTTAGATCTAAATGATCTCTAAATATTGATTATAGAGATACAGTTGCCTTATTGATCATTCCCTTTTGTGTCCCACATTGATACTCTTATACCATATTTGTATCAATTATTCAATAATCAAGATTAGGGTACATGAAAGAAGAACATGCTTATTTATAAAGAAAGAAAACATGTTATACATAATTTCAAAACAGGAGTTATAACACATATAGGGTACAAGAAATAAATAAATTAAGTGGTACAGATACCTTTTTTTTAAATGATTGATAAAGGTATTTTTATTTATATGAAATGGTGATAGCAGCCATTAGAATGGCTGTTTTTGGGAAACAAATGAGAGTGGCATTGCATCCATCAGAATGGCTGTACTTGGAGGTTGCATTCTACATCTTGGGTTGTGCTCAGAACCTGTCCTATTACAATTTCAACCTGTTATTCCTCTGGGGCACTTGACTTTTTTCCTGTGCCACCCAGGAGGAGGTTAGAGTTACAGGACAAGTCCCTGTAAAGTTTTGATAATCTAGCCAGCGCTTGAATTCCTTCTCCAGTTTTTCCTCTGAGATATTTTTGGACTTAGTCCAACCTTTCAGTCTAGTGGTCCAGACCAGGTGTACTCCAGCTATTCTGTCAGGCTCATTTTGTCCTGTTGCTTATTTCTGGTTGTCAGGAGGATGTTTGCAGTGATATAGT
>JADKLZ010083209.1:0-10846 GCA_021533235.1 Biomphalaria straminea
TTTGTGTGGAAACACAAACTCAAAATCGGCCCCCAAAGTGGTCCACACAGGTTGGTAAAAAGGCAGGTTTCAATATTTTCAGAAAGAATATTATAATGAAATTATATAAAAGGCAAATGACAGAAAAGAATGGAGAAAGAAGGTTGACAGATATTGTGCGGTGCCCCAAAGGTCCTGCAGACCAAAGGATAGGTGAAATTGAATGTGAAGTTAGATATGAACCTGGCCTAACTGATAACTTATAATAAGTATCTAATTGCTCTAATTGTTTTGTAAAGTGTTAATCTCGTATTCAAAAGCAATTCAAAGCCTCAAGAAAACAAGATTACAAAGAGAGTTTGTGTGATACACAAACTCAGAGGCGGCCCCCGTCGGAGTCGGATCCCTGTCAGATCCGCTTTGATCTCTCAACGGACGGACAGACAGACAGACAGACGGACAGACAGGCCACACAAAACTAATATACATCTTCCGTGCTTTGATCTCTCAACGTTAGCCTTGTAAAGCCGATGTTCAAGGCAATTGCCACACTTGTTTTATGAGTTGATTACTTTACGAGTAAATACTGGTATGTTACTCGTATGTTGGAGCAAAAAAAATGTGAAAGCATGTGCAGTATATTAGATTATTAATTGTCTTAAAGTAGGTTTCATTTATATTGCATACTAATTAGGTTTTTTCTCTTTAAATACTGTTTGCATAAAATATTTTTAAAAATTAGATTTTGAGCTTTTAGAAAAAAAAAAGTAGCCGTTGCATCAGAACTTTGAATGCTCTATATTATCGTGATGTCAGATTTTCATTTTCTCTTCTACTTTCTGAGCACTAAACGGGACGGACGGACAGACGGACAGACAGACAGACAGACAGACAGACAGACGGACAGACAGGCCACACAAAACTAATAGCGTCTTTTCCCCTTTCGGGGGCCGCTAAAAAAGCCTTTAGTTGTGTGTTCAGTAGCTTCGCCCCCTACAGTTCAAGTGATAATATGAAAAACTACTTACTCTGTCTGGTAAAAAGTTTGGACATGTTTTTTTCCCTCCCATTTCCCCTTTTCGGCTCAAGTAAAAACTTTGCACAATTATTCATTGAACATGACAAGACATTACCATACAATCACCTAACACACCAGGTAATACACAATCACATACTTCTAAGCAGTGGCGTCACTAGGTGAGTGCGGTGAGGGGAGTCCGCATCGGGTGACACCCACTAAAATCAACATGAAGACGCTGTATTTATTTATTTGTTGATCTAATAAATTGTGGACATTCTAAGCAAAATAAAATCGCAAGAAGACTGAAGAAAATCAGGCTTTGAAACTAATAAAATTGAAGATGAGTCTTTGTTGAATAAAAGAGATTTTCTTAACATTGTAAAAATGTTATCCAAATTATGACCCCGTAGTGAAATTATAGCTTATAAGATTGCAAAACAGCGATGAGACACGCATTCTGAAACGAGCAGTTCTCTACATTGAAAACTAAATCACTAAAGATATTGACTTTAAGGCTTTCTGAAATCATGAAAAGGCTAAAGTTAATTTGCTTTTTTAAAAAGTTTTTGTATGCTTTTAAATGTTATGTTTAACAACTATATACGTTAGAAGCTCTTCAAAAGTTTACTAAAAAAGAAACATGTTCATTTGAAGTTAAATTTGTTTCTAATTTTAAAATCTTAAATTTTAATATTTGTAGTAATAAATGTTAAAATTTCAGAAACAATAAAACTTTAAAACAGACTCGACACTTATTTGAACGTAGTGTAGGAAGAAAGAAGTAATAATGGAAGGAATTAGCTCAATTATGGTGCAAAAAAAAATACAAAACAAAGATAATCTGTATCGGGCTAATTGAGGGGAACGCTGAAGGGAGGGGTGACACACTGAGCTTGCCGCACCGGGTGACATCCACCATAGTGACGCCACTGCTTCCAATTGGCATACTTTACGACCCCTCTCATGATGTGACAGAAATATTTTCTTCTTCTGCTTGAGGAGCTGACTCGAAAATTAGATTGTCTTCAATGAGATCTTCATCTATCCATTCCACACTCTCCTTACCTGCCTTTCCATAAACTACAAGGGCTCCGATGTTTTTTTTTTTATATAATTCTTTTGTCTTTCTGTGCTCGTGTTTTTATGTTTTTTTTTTTTTTTTGGTTTATGCTCTCAATATTTTTTTCTCTTTACTTTAGACTCTAAATAAATTATTGTTGCCACTCAATTCGACGCACTACTATTACAGTACTAATAACTAATATCGACGTTGGCTACTCCTATGGTCATACTAACATCACCTATCAAGTATTACAGTACTAAAAATTACATTACTAATATTATTACTTGGGGAGCAGTAAAGACGGTTGGTCGTCGTGCTGACCACCTCGTTGACCGCGGGCCCCAGAAACAGGTTGGTCGTTGTGCTGGCCATATGGTACCATCGTTGGCCGTCTGCCATAAAAACAGATGCCCCATAGATCATACATGACACTAACATCTTCAACCCTATAGATCGCAAGGTCTGAAAGGGAATACTATGCAACTAGCTTTATTGTACCTGTGGGAAGCGTGGTCGAGAGGCTAAGGGGTGCTTGAGCTTGGCTTGGCTACCTAGAAGGGGGCTCGAGGTTCGACACCCAACTCGGGCAGAGTTGTGTTTACTGAGCGCACAAAGGCAGCACGGAAAACCAACTCCTAGATACCCTCTCCCCCTCCGGTCCACAAATGAGATTGGACCAAAGCGCTCTGAGCATGCTATGGGTAATTATGCTGTACTATATAAATGCAATAATAAATAATAATATATAGACAGAGTGTATGTAACAAAAGTGGTATTGTTGTAATATCTTAACACACATAAACTTGTTTATGTAAGTAACATCAGTGACAATATCTTGACACACAGAATTTTTGTAACTAACATAAATGCAATAAAGTGGAATTATTATACATTTATTTAGACCTTTCTACATTATACATATATCACTATTGTTTTTGTACATTAAGTGACATCGACATAGTATTATGCTGCCTCACGAAAAGCTGTCAGATAACGCACATTTTAACTATGTACATCAGTCCTCTTAGCGTCCTACGCAGTACAACTAGTAACAAAAATGCAGTTTAAGTGTGGATCTGTCTGTCGCTACTTTAAGATATAAAAATAAAACTATTGAATATCTTATTGATTCATCGCCTGTATCTTTCTCAAATTTTTAAGAATCGAAAGCCAAGTGCTTAACCACTCAGCCACTGCGCTCCCTAATTTATAAATGATCAAATATTTTTAAACTCCATCGCTCTACATCCATTGTCACCATTTCGTTTCTCTAGAGCAGCGGTTCTCAACCTTTGAAAGTCGTCGACCCTTTTTTACACCCCCCCCCCCCATCTGCCGCGACCCCTCCCCCCAACACACACACTCAGCAATAGAAGAATAGACAAAAGCAATCAATTTTTTTATATGGTTTTGGCGACCCCTGCCATATTGTCAATCGACCCCCCAAGGGTATCGCGATCCACGGGTTGAGAACCCCTGCTCTAGAGTTTTGTAATTATACAGAATATTATGAGTTTTTAAAATTATTCTTTAATGTCTCCTTTGCAATTGTTTAACTCTTTCTCTCCGTAATTATTTTTCCATGTTTTGAAGGAATTCTTCATTTTGCTCATTACCATTTCACTACCCCTGTTATGATTGGGCTTCAATAGCTTCAATAGCTTTGTTGTTTGTTATCAGAAAATATTGTATTTGGTATAGAATTAAAGGAAAATGCACGCTCATTTTATATAATTCAAAGTCAAGTAAAAAAAAATAAAGATTAATTTAAGTTGATGAGTTCAAAATCAAGGATATATCGTCGATTAGGAGAGAAAGAGTTAAGATTAGTTAATTGAAATGTCATAAGATTTATGTAATCATTACAATACTTCTATTAAACCTAAAACCTGGCAATCTTGAAAACGCTTCCGACGATTTTACTAGAAATTCAATCATAATGTTTACTGCTGAGAAAATAATTACTAGCTCATTGGCCTCACTGAAAACTCTAGTTTGACAGTTATAATTTTCAAAACCATAAAAAGAAAGAAATTCTAGGTAACTAGAAAACATTTATCTTAAAAAGACAAAATCTAATTTAAAAAACCTGCTGACTCAAGTAGAAGAAAAGTTCTGTGGGCTAGTTTTTCTTTTTTCTTTTGGGAAATGTATAGAAAATATTAAAGATCATTACTTTCCATAATTTTCAAGATTTGACTAACTCGAACTCGACTTCTGACCCTTGTCCTAAACATTCTGTTTCACACGCATATCAACAACGAAATGGACACTGAAAGTTTCCTTATTTTAAAGAGACCATAACAAATCTTGACATAACCATGGGCGCCCGCAGGGGAGTGCAAGAGGGTGCACTTGCACCCCCCTGGATTCCGAGTAGCCAAATTTTAGCCATTTAAAAAAAAAATAATTTCATAGAAGTAGCAAATAAGAAGTTGTGATTCCACTGAGGTAAAGCTGAAAGGATATAAAATAGTATTGAAATAAACTAGAGTAAGCTAATCAGGTGTTGATGGCCGAACATGTACACTTTGTTATAGGCTTGTTAACTGTATTATACAGTTTTTTTGTACTATAAAAAGTGTGAAATATTCTGTAGCGCTAAGTCGTTACGTTGTGTTTTCGATTGTACATAATATTGTATTATTATATTTAGTGAAGGCCCAGATTGGGAAAAAATATTATTATTTATTTATTTTTTTGCATTGGAGGAGAAACCCATGATTTCTTTTGATATGATAAATGTGAAAGTTTCTTTGAGCAAGAATGAAAAGTGCAGTCATATTGGTAAATGTATTTACATCTTGAGGAGTAGAAGTCGATTTTAGTGCTCGATAAAATAGCAGGTTTAACACGTCCGCCTGTTTAGGATTGCTGACTATATAAGAAATCTCTTAATAATAATAATTTAATTTATAGAGCGCTTTAAAAAAAAAAACATGATGTAGATTCAAATCGCTGTGTTAACATTACAAACATAAAAATGATAGCTAAATGACAAACTAATCTAAAGAAATTTTGAACAGATGTCTTAATGTTCTTCTTGTTATCTGTGAGTTCCCTACCTTTGGTCCGTTTACTGAAAACGCCCCTGAACAGTTACTTTTGATGAAAAAACGTGCCATCACCAGAAGCGTAGTGTCCATGGAGCACAGTGTTCTATAAGGGACATATGGAGTGATCAGTTCACTAAGGTACAAGGGTTAATGTGGATGCACTGATGACAAAAAGTCGACAACTTGTAGTAAACTCGTACTTTCACAGAAAGCCAATGGAGTGTACGCAAGGGAGCAAAAGTAGAATCTCGTCTTGTTTTCCGATGGACTATTCGTGCGGCGTTATTCTGAATTCGCTTCAGCTGGCTATTTTGTCATCAAGTATACCTGCTAGCACTGCGTTGCAGTAGTCAAGTCGCTAAGAGACTATGAATGCTACAGCTAGCTTTTTTGTTGACTCCGTCGTCAAATATGGTAGGCTATTTTGGTGATGAAACTGCAGATAGCTTATCGGTTTGTTGATGACGATTGTATTTGAGAAATACTTGTTTCGTTTCAGTTTTCGGAGAAATACACTGTCTGTGACAAACGTCATTGTCAGCGAATACACTATGCACAGTCTAGACTTGAACAAACTTCTCGGCTAAGACTACAATGGCTGCCCCGTGATGGCTAGCTTTCAGAATTGTGTTCAGGCAAGGATTCATGAAAAATATCCTGCAGCAGCCTTTGTCTGTACGAGCCTCACAGATTTAACCTTGTTATCAATAACCCGAATGACGTTTCAGATTTCGTAATGCTGTTGGTGTCATCAAGAAAACTACTATTTTCTGCAACAGTTTTATTTTTACCTTTTAGTGTGAGAAAAAAGAACCCAGTCACAATTTTGAGATGATTGTTTGACGGATTATGTTAATTGCAATTCGTTGTTACCAATGTTTATTAGATCTACGGTAGGGAGGCATGGGCCGAACGGATAAGCTTAACAACGAGTACAATAAATAGTTTGTTAAATGTTTTATTTGTATTTAATTTGAAACAAATATTTACAGTTCACTTATTATCGTATATGGAAAGAGAGGGGGACTAGTTCTTTTTTTTTAATATTCTCCGTATCAAGAAAATGGCAGCTACTATTTTGAACCGTAGATGGCATCTTGCATCCCCCTGGAAAAAATCCTGCGGGCGCCCATGGACATAACTACACAATTTTACATAATTACTTATTACATATTTGACATTATCAGAGTACTAGAGTCTGGCCGAAGTATTACTCGATGTATTTTCTTCTAATAAGAAATGTCTTTTGTTGTTTGAAGGCAGGGAAACCACGTTTGTATCCGTTCCCTGAACTTTGAACTCATGTTGTAATAGACGATGATATTGACACTACAGTTGATGGTTTCCAGAAGAAAAGTGAAAGAATAGACCAACAGCGACACGTCAAAGTAAGGTCCGTTGATCTTCAGCTCTCGAACGATGCCCAGGGCAGTAAGCATGGCAGACTGGGGTGTGAGGCAGAGGAGGAATATGATGGACACTGTGGTCAGCATTTTCACCAGCTTCTTCTCTTTGCTGGAGATCTCTTTGCTTCCAGGATGTTTGCCCGATGTGACAGTACGTCTCCACCTCCAGCTAGACTTGAGCCTTAAAACTATGACAACGTTGCAAAGAATCAAAACAAAGAACGTGGAGTAAGGCACAAACATATCCGTGATCAAGTACGAAATTCTGAGCACTGCTTCCGGATTGTTTCGGTATAAAAGCAATATTTTTGTTTGGTTTCGTTTCGTATCCAAACCCCAGTCGAAATACGTGACGTAGTACGGGGGAAACATGTAAGCAGAGATTATCACGAAAATAGAGCCGACCACAACCACAGCCACTTTACGAGTAATGATGCTTTTTACTTTCAAAGGCAGGAGAACACACATGCATCTCTCAGAAGTGGCGAATGCAGTAATCAGACCGCTTACTCTCACAAAATATTCTCGGGGGTAGAAAAACATGGTGGAGAAAACCACGAGTGAAGAATACTGAATGTCCGCGCCGTTCCAGAACGGACTGAAACATATATTTACCACCATCTGAGTGAGGAGCGCCCCAATGTCGCTGACAGCTAGGGCACTTAACGTAATGTTCACGCTATCTTGCAAGCCTTCTTTGGTGAAGGCAACAATGGTGATCACGTTACCCACAATTCCAAGCACTCCGATGATCTCCCCGCAGACCAGGAGATTGAACGTTAAAAAGAAAGTGACCGCTTCCTGTTGAACAAATAGCTGGATTGTGGGACTTGTAAGTTTTGTAGTATTCTCGAGGGACATTGTTCCAATCTCTGGAAGCAGGCCTACATCAATTCCAAAATAAGAAGTACAAAGACTCAATTCTTGAAAGGCTTCTATCAAGTCAATCTGTCTGAATGTCTGTCTGGTAAAAATGTTAGCACGTTATTTCTCCCACATCCATTCACGGATCAAGTTGAAGCTTGACACAATTGTTTATTGCAGCGATGCTCAACCTTATTGAAACAGCTGATCATTTTAATTTGTGACACTCGTGTCGCGGGCCAAATCAACAAATGCTAAATATTTATAAAAAAAAAAAAAAAGACAATAAACTATGCTTTTTAGAAACCCGAGAATTAAGTAATGAGATTAATTTATGAAATATTTATCCTAAACTAACTTTAAAGAATCGGGCTGTTTAGATGAGTCACCAAGTCGGAGCACGGAATCTAGAGCACTAAATGTTTAAATATTATGGATGAGATAATTACGTCCTCACAAATAAGTGCATATCAAACATCTTTTATTGTAGACAGTGTTTTTTTTAGACTTTGTGCCGACGTTGGGCGGGCCGGAGGGAGCCACGTCGCGGGGGGACGTAATTTGTGCTTCACTGGTTTATTGTACCTAAAAAAAAAACATTAATCAATATAAAAAATAATTATAACAAGATTACAAAGAGAGTTTGTGTGATACACAAACTCAGAGGCGGCCCCCGTCGGAGTCGGATCCCTGTCAGATCCACCTATTTGCAAGATGTTTCGGATGTTCCTTCTAAGTCCCTGACTCAATTCCTGTATGCTCCCATCCTTAAACTATCGCAATATTTCTGAAAGAACAGTAAAGGTTAAATCATATTTTCAAAAGCATTTAGTGTTTTTTTTCTAACCGTGACGGACAGACCAACCAACAGACAAAACGCACAAAAATATGCTTGTTTCATTCTAATGGGGGCACTAAACAATTTTTTTTTAAAATCTGATTTTTTTTTTAATTAAGAAATTAGTTTAGAATCATGTCATTTCCGGGCTTTACGCTAGTACACGAAAGCAGCTGCTAAGAGTTCATTTTAAAAAATGTGCATGATATCTACATGCCGGGAGCATTTCTTATAGTAACATTTCCTCCCTTACATTTACGTAATTGTTTTAGAATTGGTGTTTTGTTATTAAAAAATCGCTTGCATAATTAATTGTATAAATTAAACGGTTTGCTTTTAGAAAACTAAAAGTAGCCGTTGCACCTAAACCTTTCAAGCCGCATTTAATGGTGAAATAATATTTTTCGTATCTCTTCTAGTTTTGGCGCTCTGAGTCTGACAGACGGACAGACAGACAGAAAGTCATTTTAAAAAATGTGCGTGATATCTACATGCCAAGAGCATTTTTCCTAGTAAAATTTCCTCCCTTACATTTACCTAATTGCTTCACAATTGGTGTTTTATTATTAAAAAATCGTTTGCATAATAATTTTTATAAATTAAACGGTTTGCTTTTAGAAAACTAAAAGTAGCCGCTACACCTAAACTTTTCAAGCCGCATTTAATGGTGAAAAAATATTTTTCGTATCTCTTCTAGTTTTGGCGCCCTGAGTGTGACAGACGGATAGACGGACAGACGGACATTTTGCACAAACCTAATAGCGGCTTTTTCCCCTTACGGGGGCCGCTAAAAATACTGGAAATTACTTATTTTGTTTAATACCAACAAAAGAAATATATCCTTCAGTATAAAGCGATATGGTTAAATATGCCAGATGATGCATCTTAGATAATTGTACACGTTATTTTCACACCCATTCTCGAATAAAGTTGAAACTTCCCACAGTTATTTATTGCACCTAACAAAATATAAGATACATTTGTAAAAATTCCCATTAGTCATTTAATAAATGAACCAATTAGTCAAAAATTTTACATTATTGAGGGTAAAACTGTAAATGTGAAGTTATTTCTCTAAGATAGCCCTTTTTGTTTTAATTTTAATTATTTTGCTTTTTTTAAAATGACAAATATTTTTTTTTTACAATTTCAGGAACAGTTGCATAATGTTGCATTTGGGCTATCAGCTTATCGCACCGGGTGACACTTATCATTGCTGCGCTTCTGCTTATTAAAAATAATGATGATAATAGTAATAACACTAATAATTTTATAATATTTGCCCATTGCTGAGCTTAGTTTCAGTACTATAAAAACTTGCTGGTCAAATACTGTACTCTTTTCTACACATCCTATTTGAAGACGATTCTTGTGAATAATGTAAGCATAAATACTATTTTCTTAATTGAATTAGAAGGAGCGACTCTAACCACTCACGCCACTCGGTGGATCTCTAAATAAACAAGTTTTAGTGCTTTTAGGCGAAAAGCACTTTTTATAATAATTATCATTTAACCCTTTCTTCTCCAAGGCGATCTTTGCACATTCGATTGATAAAATAGTTTCAAATGATTTTGACTTCAAGCCTAATAGTAAAATCTATGCTGTCATCATTTTAGATTTTAATAACAGGTCTGCAGATCTCTTCTTAATTAAAATGTATGGTTCTTTAATAATATATTACAGATTAAACTTTAATTGTATATGCAATATTAGTTTAACCAACTTAGACGTTGAGTTGAGTCCATTGAAGTCACTATGAAAGATGCTACATTGAAATAAGAGAAAATAGATGTAGGCCACTTCAAAGCGTATAATTAAATCCAATCACAATGCGTCCCAGTTCTCAGCATTGATTGGGTAAATTGACATTAAATTCTGCAAATACTGAATGTAATTATCGCAAGGTGTGAACCGCGGGACCAAAGAGTATTAATTATATTTTAGTGAATTTTTCTTTAACCTTTTGTCCTTGTTTTATTTTTTGTACTTTCTCACTTTTTATCTGTCTCTCTATTTATTGTGATTTCTTTATCACTCTGTAAGTATCTCTCTCTCTCTCTCTCTCTCTCTCTCTCTCTCTCTTTTTCAAGCCATTAAAATTATACTAAGTTTCTCCAGAACCTAATCACGTATCGGAGATTTTCAAAAATGGAAGTTATTCCATAAATAGCAAGCTTTTTGATGTATCAGGTGAACAGACTACAGAAGTATTGATTAATTGATTTTCAAAGGAAATAATCATTTCTGGGATTGTAGCACCCACCGACATCGCAACTAGTCCACAAAAAGTGATTTGACCATAAAGCACTGAGCATGCTATAATCTTGAAAGTAGCTCTAAAAAAGATTAATTAATAGCAGGATTACAAAGAGAGTTTCAGAGGTGGTCCAAGACAATATCACCATTGTACCAGCAATATTCAAGACATGGTCTTGATTTGATAGTTTAAAGTAATAATATTTATCAATACTTTTCTAACTCTTCTGCAATCGGGATTTGAAAAGAAGAGTTGCATAGCTGATCACCTAAAAGCAGAAAGGAAACATCCCATATACGTACCTCTCACATGTACGTACCTCTCACATATACGTACCTCTCACATATACGTACCTCTCA